>CALNHX010005073.1:0-114510 GCA_940337035.1 Agriotes lineatus
GTCCCTAACGTCCCAGACGTCCCAGACGTCCTAGATGTCCCATATGTCCCTAACGTTCCAAACGTCCCAGATGTCCCATATGCCCCTAACGTCCCAGACGTCCTAGACGTCCCATATGTTCTTAACGTCCCAGACGTCCCAGATGTACCATATGTCCCTAACGTCCCGGACGTCCCAGATGTCCCATATGTTCCATATGACCCTAATGTCCCAGGCGTCCTAAATGTTCCATATGTCCCTAACGTCCCAGACGTCCCAGACGTCCTAGATGTCCCATATGTCCCTAACGTTCCAAACGTCCCAGATGTCCCATATGCCCCTAACGTCCCAGACGTCCCAGATGTCCCATATGACCTATATGTCCCTAATGTCCCAGACGTCCCACATGTCCCATATGTCCCTAAAGTCCCAGACGCCCCAGATGTCCCATATGTCCCTAACGTCCTAGACGTCCTAGATGTCCCATACGTCCTTAACGTCTCAGACGTCCCAGATGCCCCATATGTCCCTAACGTCTCAGACGTCCCAGATGTCCCATATGTCCCATATGTCCCTAATGTCCCAGGCATTCCAGATGTCCCATATGTCCCATATGTCCCTAATGTCTCAGGCGTCCTAAATGTCCCATATGTTCTTAACGTTCCAGACGTCCCAGACGTCCCAGACGTCCCAGATGTCCCATATGTCCCATATGACCCTAATGTCCCAGGCGTCCTAAATGTCTCATACGTCCTTAACGTCCCAGACGTTCCAGACGTCCTAGATGTCCCATATGTCCTTAACGTCCCAGACGTCCCAGATGTTCCACATGTCCCTAACGTCTCAGACGTCTCAGATGTCCCATATGTCCCATATGTCCCTAATGTCCCAGGCGTCCCAGATGTCCCATATGTCCCATATGTCCCTAATGTCTCAGGCGTCCTAAATGTTTCATATGTCCTTAACGTGCCAGATGTCCCAGACGTCCTAGATGTCCCATATGTCCTTAACCTCCCAGACGTCCAAGATGTCCCATATGTCGCTAACGTCCCAGACGTCCCAGATGTCCCATATGTCCCATATGTCCCTAATGTCCCAAGCGTCCTAGATGTTTCATATGTCCCTAACGTCCCAGTCGTCCTAAATGTCCCATATGTTTCTAACGTCCCAGACGTCCCAGCTGGCCCGTATGTTCCTAACGTCCCAGACGTCCCAGACGTCCTAGATGTCCCATATGTCCCTAACGTGCCAGACGTCCTAGATGTCCTATATGTCCCTAACGTCCCAGACGTCCCATATGTCCCTAATGTCCCAGGCGTACTAAATGTCCCATATGTCCTTAACGTGCCAGACGTCCCAGACGTCCTAAATGTCCCATATGTCCTTAACGTCCCAGACGTCTCAGATGTCCCATATGTCCCTAACGTCCCAGACGTCCCAGATGTCCCATATGTCCCATATGTCCCTAATGTCCAAGGCGTCCTAGATGTTCCATATGACCCTAATGTCCCAGGCGTCCTAAATGTTCCATATGTCCCTAACGTCCCAGACGTCCCAGACGTCCTAGATGTCCCATATGTCCCTAACGTCCCAGACGTCCTAGACGTCCCATATGTTCTTAACGTCCCAGACGTCCCAGATGTACCATATGTCCCTAACGTCCCAGACGTCCCAGATGTCCCATATGTTCCATATGACCCTAATGTCCCAGGCGTCCTAAATGTTCCATATGTCCCTAACGTCCCAGACGTCCCAGACGTCCTAGATGTCCCATATGTCCCTAACGTTCCAAACGTCCCAGATGTCCCATATGCCCCTAACGTCCCAGACGTCCCAGATGTCCCATATGACCTATATGTCCCTAATGTCCCAGACGTCCCAGATGTCCCATATGTCCCTAAAGTCCCAAACGCCCCAGATGTCCCATATGTCCCTAACGTCCTAGACGTCCTAGATGTCCCATACGTCCTTAACGTCTCAGACGTCCCAGATGCCCCATATGTCCCTAACGTCTCAGACGTCCCAGATATCCCATATGTCCCATATGTCCCTAATGTCCCAGGCATTCCAGATGTCCCATATGTCCCATATGTCCCTAATGTCTCAGGCGTCCTAAATGTCCCATATGTTCTTAACGTTCCAGACGTCCCAGACGTCCTAGATGTCCCACATGTCCTTAACGTCCCAGACGTCCCAGATGTCCCATTTGTCCCTAACGTCCCAGACGTCCCAGATGATCCATATGTTCCATATGTCCCTAATGTCACAAGCTCCATATGTTCCATATGTCCCTAATGTCACAAGCGTCCTAGATGTCCCATATGCCCCTAACGTCCCAGACGTCCTAAAAGTCCCATATGTCCTTAACGTCCCAGACGTGCCAGCTGTCCCGTATGTCCCTAACGTCCCAGATGTCCCAGACGTCCCATATGTCCCATATGTCTCTAATGTCCCAGGCGTCCCAGACGTCCCAGTTGTCCCATATGTCCCTAACGTCCCAGACGTCCCAGACGTCTTAGATATGTCCCTAACGTCGCAGACGTCCTAGATGTCCTATATGTCCCTAACGTCCCAGACGTCCCAGATGTCCCATATGTCCCATATGTCCCTAATGTCCCAGGCGTCCCAGTTGTTCCAGATGTCCCATATGTCCTTACCGTCCCAGACGTCCCAGACGTCCCAGATGTCCTAGATGTCCCATATGTCCCTAACGTCCCAGACGTCCTAGATGTCTTATATGTCCCTAACGTCCCAGACGTCTCAGCTGGCCCGTATGTTCCTAACGTCCCAGACGTCCCAGACGTCCTAGATGTCCCATATGTCCTTAACGTCCCAGACGTCTCAGATGTCCCATATGTCCCTAACGTCCCAGACGTCCCAGATGTCCCATTTGTCCCATACGTCCCAGACGTCCCAGCTGTCCCGTATGTCCTTAACGTCCCAGATGTCCCAGACGTCCTAGATGTCCCATATGTCCCTAACGTCCCAGACGTCCCAGATGTCCCATATGTCCCTAACGTCCCAGACGTCCCAGATGTTACATATGTCCCATATGTCCCTAACGTCCCAGGCGTCCTAAAAGTCTCATATGTCCTTAACGTCCCACACGTCCCAAATGTCCCATATGTCCCTAAAGTCCCAGACGTCCCAGATGTCACATATGTCCCATATGTCCCTAACGTCCCAGGTGTCCTAAATTTCCCATATGTTCTTAACGTCCCAGACATCCCAGACGTCCTAGATGTCCCATATGTCTTTAACGTCCCAGACGTCTCAGATGTCCCATATGTCCCTAACGTCCCAGACGTCCCAAATGTCCCATACGTCTCTAATGTCCCAGGCGTCCTAGATGTCCCATATGTCCCTAACGTCCCAGACGTCTCAGCTGGCCCGTATGTTCCTAACGTCCCAGACGTCCCAGACGTCCTAGATGTCCCATATGTCCTTAACGTCCCAGACGTCTCAGATGTCCCATATGTCCCTAACGTCCCAGACGTCCCAGATGTCCCATATGTCCCATACGTCTCTAATGTCTCAGGCGTCCTAGATGTCCCATATGTCCCTAACGTCCCAGACGTCCTAAATGTCCCATATGTCCCTAACGTCCCAGACGTCCCAGCTGTCCCGTATGTCCTTAACGTCCCAGATGTTCCAGACGTCCTAGATGTCCCATATGTCAATAACGTCCCAGACGTCCTAGACGTCCCATATGTCCTTAACGTCCCAGACGTCCCAGATGTCCCATATGTTTCATATGTCCCTAATGTCCCAGGCGTCCTAAGTGTTCCATATGTCCCTAACGTCCCAGACGTCCTACATGTCCCATATGTCCCTAACGTCCCAGACGTCCCAGTTGTCCCGTATGTCCCTAACGTCCCAAACGTCCCAGACGTCCTAGATGTCCCATATGTCCTATATGTCCCTAATGTCCCAGACGTCCCAGACGTCTCAGATGTCTCATATGTCCCTAACGTCCCAGACGTCCCAGATGTCCCATATGTCCCATATGTCCCTAATGTCCCAGACGTCCCAGATGTCCCAGACGTCCTAGATGTCCCATATGTTCCTAACGTCCCAGACGTCCTAGACGTCCTAGATGTCCCATATGTCCTTAACGTCCCAGACGTCCCAGATGTCCCATATGTCCCTAACGTCCCAGACGTCCCAGATGTCCCATTTGTCCCATACGTCCCAGACGTCCCAGCTGTCCCGTATGTCCTTAACGTCCCAGATGTCCCAGACGTCCTAGATGTCCCATATGTCCCTAACGTCCCAGACGTCCCAGATGTCCCATATGTCCCTAACGTCCCAGACGTCCCAGATGTTACATATGTCCCATATGTCCCTAACGTCCCAGGCGTCCTAAAAGTCTCATATGTCCTTAACGTCCCACACGTCCCAAATGTCCCATATGTCCCTAAAGTCCCAGACGTCCCAGATGTCACATATGTCCCATATGTCCCTAACGTCCCAGGTGTCCTAAATTTCCCATATGTTCTTAACGTGCCAGACATCCCAGACGTCCTAGATGTCCCATATGTCTTTAACGTCCCAGACGTCTCAGATGTCCCATATGTCCCTAACGTCCCAGACGTCCCAAATGTCCCATACGTCTCTAATGTCCCAGGCGTCCTAGATGTCCCATATGTCCCTAACGTCCCAGACGTCTCAGCTGGCCCGTATGTTCCTAACGTCCCAGACGTCCCAGACGTCCTAGATGTCCCATATGTCCTTAACGTCCCAGACGTCTCAGATGTCCCATATGTCCCTAACGTCCCAGACGTCCCAGATGTCCCATATGTCCCATACGTCTCTAATGTCTCAGGCGTCCTAGATGTCCCATATGTCCCTAACGTCCCAGACGTCCTAAATGTCCCATATGTCCCTAACGTCCCAGACGTCCCAGCTGTCCCGTATGTCCTTAACGTCCCAGATGTTCCAGACGTCCTAGATGTCCCATATGTCAATAACGTCCCAGACGTCCTAGACGTCCCATATGTCCTTAACGTCCCAGACGTCCCAGATGTCCCATATGTTTCATATGTCCCTAATGTCCCAGGCGTCCTAAGTGTTCCATATGTCCCTAACGTCCCAGACGTCCTACATGTCCCATATGTCCCTAACGTCCCAGACGTCCCAGTTGTCCCGTATGTCCCTAACGTCCCAAACGTCCCAGACGTCCTAGATGTCCCATATGTCCTATATGTCCCTAATGTCCCAGACGTCCCAGACGTCTCAGATGTCTCATATGTCCCTAACGTCCCAGACGTCCCAGATGTCCCATATGTCCCATATGTCCCTAATGTCCCAGACGTCCCAGATGTCCCAGACGTCCTAGATGTCCCATATGTTCCTAACGTCCCAGACGTCCTAGACGTCCTAGATGTCCCATATGTCCTTAACGTCCCAGACGTCCCAGATGTCCCATATGTCCCTAACGTCCCAGACGTCCCAGATGTCCCATATGTTTCATATGTCCCTAATGTCCCAGGCGTCCTAAGTGTTCTATATGTCCCTAACGTCCCAGACGTCCCAGTTGTCCCGTATGTCCCTAACGTCCCAGACGTCCCAGACGTCCTAGATGTCCCATATGTCCCTAACGTCCCAGACGTCCCAGATGTCCCATATCTCCCTAACGTCCCAGACGTCCCAGATGTCCCATATGTCCCATATGTCCCTAAGGTCCTAGACGTCCTAGATGTCCCATACGTCCTTAACGTCCCAGACGTCCCAGATGCCCCATATGTCCCTAACGTCCCAGACGACCCAGATGTCCCATATGTCCCTTATGTCTTTAACGTCCCAGGCGTTCCAGATGTCCCATATGTGTCATATGTCCCTAATGTCTCAGGCGTCCTAAATGTCCCATATGTTCTTAACGTCCCAGACGTCCCAGACGTCCTAGATGTCCCACATGTCTTTAACGTCTTAGACGTCCCAGATGTCCCACATGTCTCTAACGTCCCAGACGTCCCAGATGTCCCATATGTCCCATATTTCTCTAATGTCCCATGCGTCCTAGATGTCCCACATGTCCTTAACGTCCCAGACGTCCCAGATGTCCCACATGTCCCTAACGTCCCAGACGTCCTAAATGTCCCATAAGTCCCTAACGTCCCAGACGTCCCAGTTGTCCCATATGTCCCTAACGTCCCAGACGTCCCAGATGTCCCATATGTCCCTAACGTCCCAGACGTCCCAGATGTCCCATATGTCCCATATGTCCCTAACGTCCCAGACGTCCCAGATGTCCCATATGCTCCTAACGTCCCAGACGTCCCAGATGTCCCATATGTCCCATATGTCCCTAATGTCTCAAGCGTCCCAGGTGTCCCATATGTCCCATATGTCCCTAATGTCCCATTGGTCCAGAATGTACCATATGTCCTTAACGACCCAGACGTCCCAGCCGTCCTAGATGTCCCATATGTCCTTAACGTCCCAGACGTCCCATATGCCCCATATGTCCTTAACGTCCCAGACGTCCCAGCCGTCCTAGATGTCCCATATGTCCTTAACGTCCCAGACGTCCCATATGCCCCATATGTCCCTAACGTCCCAACGTCCCAGATGTTTCATATGTCCCATATGTCCCTAATGTCTCAAGCGTCCCAGATGTCCAATATGTCCCATATGTCCCTAATGTCCTATTCGTCCAGAATGTACCAAATGTCCTTAACGTCCCAGACGTCCCAGATGTCTCATATGACCATAACGTCCCAGACGTCCCAGATGTCCCATATGTCCCTAACGTCCAAGACGTCCCAAATGTCCCATATGTCCCTAACGTTCGAGACGTCCCAGCTGTCCCGTATGTCCCTAACGTCCCGGACGTCCCAGGCGTCCCAGATGTCCTATCTGTCCTTAATGTCCCAGGCGTCCCAGCTGTCCCATATGTCCCATATGTCCTTAATGACCCAGGCGTCCTAAGTGTCCCATATGTCCTTAACTTCCCAGACGTCCCAGACGTAATAGATGTCCCATATGTCCTTAACGTCCCAGACGTCCCAGATGTCCCATATGTCCCTAACGTCCCAGACGTCCCAGATGTTACATATGTCCCATATGTCCCTAACGTCCCAGGCGTCCTAAAAGTCTCATATGTCCTTAACGTCCCACACGTCCCAGATGTCCCATATGTCCCTAAGGTCCCAGACGTCCCAGATGTTACATATGTCCCATATGTCTCTAACGTCCCAGGTGTCCTAAATTTCCCATATGTTCTTAACGTCCCAGACGTCCCAGACGTCCTAGATGTCCCATATGTCTTTAACGTCCCAGACGTCTCAGATGTCCCATATGTCCCTAACGTCTCAGACGTCCCAAATGTCCCATACGTCTCTAATGTCCCAGGCGTCCTAGATGTCCCATATGTCCCTAACGTCCCAGACGTCTCAGCTGGCCCGTATGTTCCTAACGTCCCAGACGTCCCAGACGTCCTAGATGTCCCATATGTCCTTAACGTCCCAGACGTCTCAGATGTCCCATATGTCCCTAACGTCCCAGACGTCCCAGATGTCCCATATGTCCCATACGTCTCTAATGTCCCAGGCGTCCTGGATGTCCCATATGTCCCTAACGTCCCAGACGTCCTAAATATCCCATATGTCCCTAACGTCCCAGACGTCCCAGCTGTCCCGTATGTCCTTAACGTCCCAGATGTCCCAGACGTCCTAGATGTCCCATATGTCCCTAACGTCCCAGACGTCCTAGACGTCCCATATGTCCTTAACGTCCCAGACGTCCCAGATGTCCCATATGTCCCTAACGTCCCAGACGTCCCAGATGTCCCATATGTTTCATATGTCCCTAATGTCCCAGGCGTCCTAAGTGTTTCATATGTCCCTAACGTCTCAGACGTCCTACATGTCCCATATGTCCCTAACGTCCCAGACGTCCCAGTTGTCCCGTATGTCCCTAACGTCCCAGACGTCCCAGACGTCCTAGATGTCCCATATGTCCCATATGTCCCTAATGTCCCAGACGTCCCAGACGTCCCAGATGTCTCATATGTCCCTAACGTCCCAGACGTCCCAGATGTCCCATATGTCCAATATGTCCCTAATGTCCCAGACGTCCCAGACGTCCCAGACGTCCTAGATGTCCCATATGTCCCTAACGTCTCAGACGTCCTAGACGTCCCATATGTCCTTAACGTCCCAGACGTCCCAGATGTCCCATATGTTCCTAACGTCCCAGACGTCCCAGATGTCTCATATGTTTCATATGTCCTTAATGTCCCAGGCGTCCTAAGTGTTCCATATGTCCCTAACGTCCCAGACGTTCTAAATGTCCCATATGTCCCTAACGTCCCAGACGTCCCAGTTGTCCCGTATGTCCCTAACGTCCCAGACGTCCCAGACGTCCTAGATGTCCCATATGTCCCTAACGTCCCAGACGTCCCAGATGTCCCATATGTCCCTAACGTCCCAGACGTCCCAGATGTCCCATATGTCCCATATGTCCCTAATGTCCCAGACGTCCCAGATGTCCCATATGCCCCTAACGTCCCTGACGTCCCAGATGTCCCATATGTCCCTAAGGTCCTAGACGTCCTAGATGTCCCATACGTCCTTAACGTCCCAGACGTCCCAGACGCCCCATATGTCCCTAACGTCCCAGACGTCCCAGATGTCCCATATGTCCCATATGTCCCTAATGTCCCATTGGTCCAGAATGTACCATATGTCCTTAACGTCCCAGACGTCCCAGCCGTCCTAGATGTCCCATATGTCCTTAACGTCCCAGACGTCCCATATGCCCCATATGTCTTTAACGTCCCAGACGTCCCAGCCGTCCTAGATGTCCCATATGTCCTTAACGTCCCAGACGTCCCATATGCCCCATATGTCCCTAACGTCCCAACGTCCCAGATGTTTCATATGTCCCATATGTCCCTAATGTCTCAAGCGTCCCAGATGTCCCATATGTCCCATATGTCCCTAATGTCCCATTCGTCCAGAATGTACCATATGTCCTTAACGTCCCAGACGTCCCAGATGTCTCATATGACCATAACGTCCCAGACGTCCCAGATGTCCCATATGTCCCTAACGTTCGAGACGTCCCAGCTGTCCCGTATGTCCCTAACGTCCCGGACGTCCCAGACGTCCTAGTGTCCCATATGTCCCTAACGTCTTAGACGTCTTAGATGTCCTATATGTCCCTAACGTCCCAGACGTCCCAGACGTCCCATCTGTCCTTAATGTCTCATTCGTCCCAGATGTCCCATCTGTCCTTAATGTCCCAGGCGTCCCAGCTGTCCCATATGTCCCATATGTCCTTAATGACCCAGGCGTCCTAAGTGTCCCATATGTCCTTAACTTCCCAGACGTCCCAGACGTAATAGATGTCCCATATGTCCTTAACGTCCCAGACGTCCCAGATGTCCCATATGTCCCTAACGTCCCAGACGTCCCAGATGTCCCATATGTCCCATATGTCCCTAACGTCCCAGGCGTCCTAAAAGTCTCATATGTCCTTAACGTCCCACACGTCCCAGATGTCCCATATGTCCCTAAGGTCCCAGACGTCCCAGATGTTACATATGTCCCATATGTCCCTAACGTCACAGGTGTCTTAAATTTCCCATATGTTCTTAACGTCCCAGACGTCCCACATGTCCCATCTGTCCCATATGTCCTTAACGTCCCAGACGTCCCAGATGTCCCATATGTCCCTAACGTCCCAGACGTCCCAGATGTCCCATATGTCCCAAATGTCCTTAACGTCCCAGGCGTCCTAAATGTCCCATATGTCCTTAACGTCCCAGACGTCTCAGTTGTCCCAAACGTCCCTAACGTCTTAGACGTCCCAGATGTTCCATATGTCCCTAACGTCCCAGACGTCCTAATTGTCCCATATGTCCCTAACGTCTCAGACGTCCCAACTGTCCCGTATGTCCCTAACGTCCCAGACGTCTCAGACGTTCTAGATGTCCCATATGTCCCTAACGTCCCAGACGTCCCAGATGTCCCATATGACCTATATGTCCCTAATGTCCCAGACGTCCCACATGTCCCATATGTCCCTAAAGTCCCAGACGCCCCAGATGTCCCATATGTCCCTAACGTCCTAGACGTCCTAGATGTCCCATACGTCCTTAACGTCTCAGACGTCCCAGATGCCCCATATGTCCCTAACGTCTCAGACGTCCCAGATGTCCCATATGTCCCATATGTCCCTAATGTCCCAGGCATTCCAGATGTCCCATATGTCCCATATGTCCCTAATGTCTCAGGCGTCCTAAATGTCCCATATGTTCTTAACGTTCCAGACGTCCCAGACGTCCCAGACGTCCCAGATGTCCCATATGTCCCATATGACCCTAATGTCCCAGGCGTCCTAAATGTCTCATACGTCCTTAACGTCCCAGACGTTCCAGACGTCCTAGATGTCCCATATGTCCTTAACGTCCCAGACGTCCCAGATGTTCCACATGTCCCTAACGTCTCAGACGTCTCAGATGTCCCATATGTCCCATATGTCCCTAATGTCCCAGGCGTCCCAGATGTCCCATATGTCCCATATGTCCCTAATGTCTCAGGCGTCCTAAATGTTTCATATGTCCTTAACGTGCCAGATGTCCCAGACGTCCTAGATGTCCCATATGTCCTTAACCTCCCAGACGTCCAAGATGTCCCATATGTCGCTAACGTCCCAGACGTCCCAGATGTCCCATATGTCCCATATGTCCCTAATGTCCCAAGCGTCCTAGATGTTTCATATGTCCCTAACGTCCCAGTCGTCCTAAATGTCCCATATGTTTCTAACGTCCCAGACGTCCCAGCTGGCCCGTATGTTCCTAACGTCCCAGACGTCCCAGACGTCCTAGATGTCCCATATGTCCCTAACGTGCCAGACGTCCTAGATGTCCTATATGTCCCTAACGTCCCAGACGTCCCATATGTCCCTAATGTCCCAGGCGTACTAAATGTCCCATATGTCCTTAACGTGCCAGACGTCCCAGACGTCCTAAATGTCCCATATGTCCTTAACGTCCCAGACGTCTCAGATGTCCCATATGTCCCTAACGTCCCAGACGTCCCAGATGTCCCATATGTCCCATATGTCCCTAATGTCCCAGGCGTCCTAGATGTTCCATATGACCCTAATGTCCCAGGCGTCCTAAATGTTCCATATGTCCCTAACGTCCCAGACGTCCCAGACGTCCTAGATGTCCCATATGTCCCTAACGTCCCAGACGTCCTAGACGTCCCATATGTTCTTAACGTCCCAGACGTCCCAGATGTACCATATGTCCCTAACGTCCCAGACGTCCCAGATGTCCCATATGTTCCATATGACCCTAATGTCCCAGGCGTCCTAAATGTTCCATATGTCCCTAACGTCCCAGACGTCCCAGACGTCCTAGATGTCCCATATGTCCCTAACGTTCCAAACGTCCCAGATGTCCCATATGCCCCTAACGTCCCAGACGTCCCAGATGTCCCATATGACCTATATGTCCCTAATGTCCCAGACGTCCCAGATGTCCCATATGTCCCTAAAGTCCCAAACGCCCCAGATGTCCCATATGTCCCTAACGTCCTAGACGTCCTAGATGTCCCATACGTCCTTAACGTCTCAGACGTCCCAGATGCCCCATATGTCCCTAACGTCTCAGACGTCCCAGATATCCCATATGTCCCATATGTCCCTAATGTCCCAGGCATTCCAGATGTCCCATATGTCCCATATGTCCCTAATGTCTCAGGCGTCCTAAATGTCCCATATGTTCTTAACGTTCCAGACGTCCCAGACGTCCTAGATGTCCCACATGTCCTTAACGTCCCAGACGTCCCAGATGTCCCATTTGTCCCTAACGTCCCAGACGTCCCAGATGATCCATATGTTCCATATGTCCCTAATGTCACAAGCGTCCTAGATGTCCCATATGCCCCTAACGTCCCAGACGTCCTAAAAGTCCCATATGTCCTTAACGTCCCAGACGTGCCAGCTGTCCCGTATGTCCCTAACGTCCCAGATGTCCCAGACGTCCCATATGTCCCATATGTCTCTAATGTCCCAGGCGTCCCAGACGTCCCAGTTGTCCCATATGTCCCTAACGTCCCAGACGTCCCAGACGTCCCAGACGTCTTAGATATGTCCCTAACGTCGCAGACGTCCTAGATGTCCTATATGTCCCTAACGTCCCAGACGTCCCAGATGTCCCATATGTCCCATATGTCCCTAATGTCCCAGGCGTCCCAGTTGTTCCAGATGTCCCATATGTCCTTACCGTCTCAGACGTCCCAGACGTCCCAGATGTCCTAGATGTCCCATATGTCCCTAACGTCCCAGACGTCCTAGATGTCTTATATGTCCCTAACGTCCCAGACGTCTCAGCTGGCCCGTATGTTCCTAACGTCCCAGACGTCCCAGACGTCCTAGATGTCCCATATGTCCTTAACGTCCCAGACGTCTCAGATGTCCCATATGTCCCTAACGTCCCAGACGTCCCAGATGTCCCATTTGTCCCATACGTCCCAGACGTCCCAGCTGTCCCGTATGTCCTTAACGTCCCAGATGTCCCAGACGTCCTAGATGTTCCATATGTCCCTAACGTCCCAGACGTCCCATATGTCCCTAACGTGCCAGACGTCCCAGATGTTACATATGTCCCATATGTCCCTAACGTCCCAGGCGTCCTAAAAGTCTCATATGTCCTTAACGTCCCACACGTCCCAAATGTCCCATATGTCCCTAAAGTCCCAGACGTCCCAGATGTCACATATGTCCCATATGTCCCTAACGTCCCAGGTGTCCTAAATTTCCCATATGTTCTTAACGTCCCAGACATCCCAGACGTCCTAGATGTCCCATATGTCTTTAACGTCCCAGACGTCTCAGATGTCCCATATGTCCCTAACGTCCCAGACGTCCCAAATGTCCCATACGTCTCTAATGTCCCAGGCGTCCTAGATGTCCCATATGTCCCTAACGTCCCAGACGTCTCAGCTGGCCCGTATGTTCCTAACGTCCCAGACGTCCCAGACGTCCTAGATGTCCCATATGTCCTTAACGTCCCAGACGTCTCAGATGTCCCATATGTCCCTAACGTCCCAGACGTCCCAGATGTCCCATATGTCCCATACGTCTCTAATGTCTCAGGCGTCCTAGATGTCCCATATGTCCCTAACGTCCCAGACGTCCTAAATGTCCCATATGTCCCTAACGTCCCAGACGTCCCAGCTGTCCCGTATGTCCTTAACGTCCCAGATGTTCCAGACGTCCTAGATGTCCCATATGTCAATAACGTCCCAGACGTCCTAGACGTCCCATATGTCCTTAACGTCCCAGACGTCCCAGATGTCCCATATGTCCCTAACGTCCCAGACGTCCCAGATGTCCCATATGTTTCATATGTCCCTAATGTCCCAGGCGTCCTAAGTGTTCCATATGTCCCTAACGTCCCAGACGTCCTACATGTCCCATATGTCCCTAACGTCCCAGACGTCCCAGTTGTCCCGTATGTCCCTAACGTCCCAAACGTCCCAGACGTCCTAGATGTCCCATATGTCCTATATGTCCCTAATGTCCCAGACGTCCCAGACGTCTCAGATGTCTCATATGTCCCTAACGTCCCAGACGTCCCAGATGTCCCATATGTCCCATATGTCCCTAATGTCCCAGACGTCCCAGATGTCCCAGACGTCCTAGATGTCCCATATGTTCCTAACGTCCCAGACGTCCTAGACGTCCTAGATGTCCCATATGTCCTTAACGTCCCAGACGTCCCAGATGTCCCATATGTCCCTAACGTCCCAGACGTCCCAGATGTCCCATATGTTTCATATGTCCCTAATGTCCCAGGCGTCCTAAGTGTTCTATATGTCCCTAACGTCCCAGACGTCCCAGTTGTCCCGTATGTCCCTAACGTCCCAGACGTCCCAGACGTCCTAGATGTCCCATATGTCCCTAACGTCCCAGACGTCCCAGATGTCCCATATCTCCCTAACGTCCCAGACGTCCCAGATGTCCCATATGTCCCATATGTCCCTAAGGTCCTAGACGTCCTAGATGTCCCATACGTCCTTAACGTCCCAGACGTCCCAGATGCCCCATATGTCCCTAACGTCCCAGACGTCCCAGATGTCCCATATGTCCCTTATGTCTTTAACGTCCCAGGCGTTCCAGATGTCCCATATGTGTCATATGTCCCTAATGTCTCAGGCGTCCTAAATGTCCCATATGTTCTTAACGTCCCAGACGTCCCAGACGTCCTAGATGTCCCACATGTCTTTAACGTCTTAGACGTCCCAGATGTCCCACATGTCTCTAACGTCCCAGACGTCCCAGATGTCCTATATGTCCCATATTTCTCTAATGTCCCATGCGTCCTAGATGTCCCACATGTCCTTAACGTCCCAGACGTCCCAGATGTCCCACATGTCCCTAACGTCCCAGACGTCCTAAATGTCCCATAAGTCCCTAACGTCCCAGACGTCCCAGTTGTCCCATATGTCCCTAACGTCCCAGACGTCCCAGATGTCCCATATGTCCCTAACGTCCCAGACGTCCCAGATGTCCCATATGTCCCATATGTCCCTAACGTCCCAGACGTCCCAGATGTCCCATATGCTCCTAACGTCCCAGACGTCCTAGATGTCCCATATGTCCCATTAGTCCCTAATGTCTCAAGCGTCCCAGGTGTCCCATATGTCCCATATGTCCCTAATGTCCCATTGGTCCAGAATGTACCATATGTCCTTAACGACCCAGACGTCCCAGCCGTCCTAGATGTCCCATATGTCCTTAACGTCCCAGACGTCCCATATGCCCCATATGTCCTTAACGTCCCAGACGTCCCAGCCGTCCTAGATGTCCCATATGTCCTTAACGTCCCAGACGTCCCATATGCCCCATATGTCCCTAACGTCCCAACGTCCCAGATGTTTCATATGTCCCATATGTCCCTAATGTCTCAAGCGTCCCAGATGTCCAATATGTCTCATATGTCCCTAATGTCCTATTCGTCCAGAATGTACCATATGTCCTTAACGTCCCAGACGTCCCAGATGTCTCATATGACCGTAACGTCCCAGACGTCCCAGATGTCCCATATGTCCCTAACGTCCAAGACGTCCCAAATGTCCCATATGTCCCTAACGTTCGAGACGTCCCAGCTGTCCCGTATGTCCCTAACGTCCCGGACGTCCCAGGCGTCCCAGATGTCCCATCTGTCCTTAATGTCCCAGGCGTCCCAGCTGTCCCATATGTCCCATATGTCCTTAATGACCCAGGCGTCCTAAGTGTCCCATATGTCCTTAACTTCCCAGACGTCCCAGACGTAATAGATGTCCCATATGTCCTTAACGTCCCAGACGTCCCAGATGTCCCATATGTCCTTAACGTCCCAGACGTCCCAGATGTTACATATGTCCCATATGTCCCTAACGTCCCAGGCGTCCTAAAAGTCTCATATGTCCTTAACGTCCCACACGTCCCAGATGTCCCATATGTCCCTAAGGTCCCAGACGTCCCAGATGTTACATATGTCCCATATGTCTCTAACGTCCCAGGTGTCCTAAATTTCCCATATGTTCTTAACGTCCCAGACGTCCCAGACGTCCTAGATGTCCCATATGTCTTTAACGTCCCAGACGTCTCAGATGTCCCATATGTCCCTAACGTCTCAGACGTCCCAAATGTCCCATACGTCTCTAATGTCCCAGGCGTCCTAGATGTCCCATATGTCCCTAACGTCCCAGACGTCTCAGCTGGCCCGTATGTTCCTAACGTCCCAGACGTCCCAGACGTCCTAGATGTCCCATATGTCCTTAACGTCCCAGACGTCTCAGATGTCCCATATGTCCCTAACGTCCCAGACGTCCCAGATGTCCCATATGTCCCATACGTCTCTAATGTCCCAGGCGTCCTGGATGTCCCATATGTCCCTAACGTCCCAGACGTCCTAAATATCCCATATGTCCCTAACGTCCCAGACGTCCCAGCTGTCCCGTATGTCCTTAACGTCCCAGATGTCCCAGACGTCCTAGATGTCCCATATGTCCCTAACGTCCCAGACGTCCTAGACGTCCCATATGTCCTTAACGTCCCAGACGTCCCAGATGTCCCATATGTCCCTAACGTCCCAGACGTCCCAGATGTCCCATATGTTTCATATGTCCCTAATGTCCCAGGCGTCCTAAGTGTTTCATATGTCCCTAACGTCTCAGACGTCCTACATGTCCCATATGTCCCTAACGTCCCAGACGTCCCAGTTGTCCCGTATGTCCCTAACGTCCCAGACGTCCCAGACGTCCTAGATGTTCCATATGTCCCATATGTCCCTAATGTCCCAGACGTCCCAGACGTCCCAGATGTCTCATATGTCCCTAACGTCCCAGACGTCCCAGATGTCCCATATGTCCCATATGTCCCTAATGTCCCAGACGTCCCAGACGTCCCAGACGTCCTAGATGTCCCATATGTCCCTAACGTCCCAGACGTCCTAGACGTCCCATATGTCCTTAACGTCCCAGACGTCCCAGATGTCCCATATGTTCCTAACGTCCCAGACGTCCCAGATGTCTCATATGTTTCATATGTCCTTAATGTCCCAGGCGTCCTAAGTGTTCCATATGTCCCTAACGTCCCAGACGTTCTAAATGTCCCATATGTCCCTAACGTCCCAGACGTCCCAGTTGTCCCGTATGTCCCTAACGTCCCAGACGTCCCAGACGTCCTAGATGTCCCATATGTCCCTAACGTCCCAGACGTCCCAGATGTCCCATATGTCCCTAACGTCCCAGACGTTCCAGATGTCCCATATGTCCCATATGTCCCTAATGTCCCAGACGTCCCAGATGTCCCATATGCCCCTAACGTCCCTGACGTCCCAGATGTCCCATATGTCCCTAAGGTCCTAGACGTCCTAGATGTCCCATACGTCCTTAACGTCCCAGACGTCCCAGACGCCCCATATGTCCCTAACGTCCCAGACGTCCCAGATGTCCCATATGTCCCATATGTCCCTAATGTCCCATTGGTCCAGAATGTACCATATGTCCTTAACGTCCCAGACGTCCCAGCCGTCCTAGATGTCCCATATGTCCTTAACGTCCCAGACGTCCCATATGCCCCATATGTCTTTAACGTCCCAGACGTCCCAGCCGTCCTAGATGTCCCATATGTCCTTAACGTCCCAGACGTCCCATATGCCCCATATGTCCCTAACGTCCCAACGTCCCAGATGTCCCATATGTCCCATATGTCCCTAATGTCCCAGACGTCCCAGACGTCCTAGACGTCCTAGATGTCCCATATGTCCTTAACGTCCCAGACGTCCCAGATGTCCCATATGTCCCTAACGTCCCAGACGTCCCAGATGTCCCATATGTTTCATATGTCCCTAATGTCCCAGGCGTCCTAAGTGTTCTATATGTCCCTAACGTCCCAGACGTCCCAGTTGTCCCGTATGTCCCTAACGTCCCAGACGTTCCAGATGTCCCATATGTCCCATATGTCCCTAATGTCCCAGACGTCCCAGATGTTCCATATGCCCCTAACGTCCCTGACGTCCCAGATGTCCCATATGTCCCTAAGGTCCTAGACGTCCTAGATGTCCCATACGTCCTTAACGTCCCAGACGTCCCAGACGCCCCATATGTCCCTAACGTCCCAGACGTCCCAGATGTCCCATATGTCCCATATGTCCCTAATGTCCCATTGGTCCAGAATGTACCATATGTCCTTAACGTCCCAGACGTCCCAGCCGTCCTAGATGTCCCATATGTCCTTAACGTCCCAGACGTCCCATATGCCCCATATGTCTTTAACGTCCCAGACGTCCCAGCCGTCCTAGATGTCCCATATGTCCTTAACGTCCCAGACGTCCCATATGCCCCATATGTCCCTAACGTCCCAACGTCCCAGATGTTTCATATGTCCCATATGTCCCTAATGTCTCAAGCGTCCCAGATGTCCCATATGTCCCATATGTCCCTAATGTCCCATTCGTCCAGAATGTACCATATGTCCTTAACGTCCCAGACGTCCCAGATGTCTCATATGACCATAACGTCCCAGACGTCCCAGATGTCCCATATGTCCCTAACGTTCGAGACGTCCCAGCTGTCCCGTATGTCCCTAACGTCCCGGACGTCCCAGACGTCCTAGTGTCCCATATGTCCCTAACGTCTTAGACGTCTTAGATGTCCTATATGTCCCTAACGTCCCAGACGTCCCAGACGTCCCATCTGTCCTTAATGTCTCAGGCGTCCCAGATGTCCCATCTGTCCTTAATGTCCCAGGCGTCCCAGCTGTCCCATATGTCCCATATGTCCTTAATGACCCAGGCGTCCTAAGTGTCCCATATGTCCTTAACTTCCCAGACGTCCCAGACGTAATAGATGTCCCATATGTCCTTAACGTCCCAGACGTCCCAGATGTCCCATATGTCCCTAACGTCCCAGACGTCCCAGATGTCCCATATGTCCCATATGTCCCTAACGTCCCAGGCGTCCTAAAAGTCTCATATGTCCTTAACGTCCCACACGTCCCAGATGTCCCATATGTCCCTAAGGTCCCAGACGTCCCAGATGTTACATATGTCCCATATGTCCCTAACGTCACAGGTGTCTTAAATTTCCCATATGTTCTTAACGTCCCAGACGTCCCACATGTCCCATCTGTCCCATATGTCCTTAACTTTCCAGACGTCCCAGACGTCCTAGATGTCCCATATGTCCTTAACGTCCCAGACGTCCCAGATGTCCCATATGTCCCTAACGTCCCAGACGTCCCAGATGTCCCATATGTCCCAAATGTCCTTAACGTCCCAGGCGTCCTAAATGTCCCATATGTCCTTAACGTCCCAGACGTCTCAGTTGTCCCAAACGTCCCTAACGTCTTAGACGTCCCAGATGTTCCATATGTCCCTAACGTCCCAGACGTCCTAATTGTCCCATATGTCCCTAACGTCTCAGACGTCCCAACTGTCCCGTATGTCCCTAACGTCCCAGACGTCTCAGACGTTCTAGATGTCCCATATGTCCTTAGCGTCCCAGACGTCCCAGATGTCCCATATGTCCCTAACGTCGCAGACGTCCCAGATGTCCCATATGTCCCTAATGTCCCAGGCGTTTTATATGTCCCATATGTCCCTAACGTCCCAGACGTCCCAGACGTCCTAGATGTCCCATATGTCCTTAACGTCCCTAACGTCCCAGATGTCTCATATGTTCCTAACGTCCCAGACGTCAGAAATGTCCCATATGTCCCATATGTCGCTAATGTCCCAGGCGTCCCAGATGTCCCATATGTCCCATATGTCCGTAATATCCCAGGCCTCCTAAATGTCCCATATGTCTTTAACGTCCCAGACGTCTTAGATGTCCCATATGTCCTTAACGTCCCAGACGTCCCTGATGTCCCATATGTTCCTAACGCCCCAGACGTCTCAGATGTCCCATATGTCCCATAGGTCCCTAACGTCCCAGACGTCCTAAATGTCCTATATGTCCCTAACGTCCAAGACGTCCCAGCTGTCCCGTATGTCCCTAACGTCTCAGACGTCTCAGACGTCTTAGATGTCCCATATGTTTTTAACGTCCCAGACGTCCTAGATAGCTTATATGTCCCTAACGTCCCAGACGTCCCAGACGTCCCAGATGTCCCATATGTCCCATATGTCCCTAACGGCCCAGACGTCCCAGATGTCCCATATGCCCATATGTCCCTAACGTCCCAGACGTCCCAGACGTCCCAGATGTCCCATATGTCCCATATGTCCCTAACGTCCCAGACGTCCCAGATGTCCCATATGTCCCTCTTGGCCCAGACGTCCCAGATGTCCCATATGCCCATACGTCCCTAATATCCCAGACGTCCCAGATGTCCCATATGTCCCTAACGTCCCAGACGTCCCAGATGCCCCATATGTCCCTAACGTCCTAGACGTGTTAGATGTCCCATACGTCCTTAACGTCCCAGATGCCCGATATGTTCCATATGTCCTTAACGTCCCAGACGTCCCAGATGTCTCATATGTTCCTAACGTCCCAGACGTCCCAGATGTCTCATATGTTCCTAACGTCCCAGACGTCCCAGATGTCCCATATGTCCCATATGTCCCTAATGTCATAGGCGTCCTAGATGTTCCATATGTCCCTAACGTCCCAGACGTCCTAAATTTCCCATATGTCCCTAACGTCCCAGACGTCCTAGATGTCCCATATGTCCTTAACGTCCCAGACGTCCCAGACGTCCTAGATGTCCCATATGTCCTTAACGTCCCAGACGTCCCAAATGTCCCATATGTCCCTAACGTCCCAGACGTCCCAGATGTCCCATATGTCCCTAATGTCCCAGGCGTCCTAGATGTTCCATATGTCCCTAACGTCCCAGACGTCCTAAATGTCCCATATGTCCCTAACGTCCCAGACGTCCTAGACGTCCCATATGTCCTTAACGTCCCAGACGTCCCAGATGTCCCATATGTCCTATATGTCCCTAATGTCCCAGACGTCCCAGACGTCTCAGATGTCTCATATGTCCCTAACGTCCCAGACGTCCCAGATGTCCCATATGTCCCATATGTCCCTAATGTCCCAGACGTCCCAGACGTCCTAGACGTCCTAGATGTCCCATATGTCCTTAACGTCCCAGACGTCCCAGATGTCCCATATGTCCCTAACGTCCCAGACGTCCCAGATGTCCCATATGTTTCATATGTCCCTAATGTCCCAGGCGTCCTAAGTGTTCTATATGTCCCTAACGTCCCAGACGTCCCAGTTGTCCCGTATGTCCCTAACGTCCCAGACGTTCCAGATGTCCCATATGTCCCATATGTCCCTAATGTCCCAGACGTCCCAGATGTCCCATATGCCCCTAACGTCCCTGACGTCCCAGATGTCCCATATGTCCCTAAGGTCCTAGACGTCCTAGATGTCCCATACGTCCTTAACGTCCCAGACGTCCCAGACGCCCCATATGTCCCTAACGTCCCAGACGTCCCAGATGTCCCATATGTCCCATATGTCCCTAATGTCCCATTGGTCCAGAATGTACCATATGTCCTTAACGTCCCAGACGTCCCAGCCGTCCTAGATGTCCCATATGTCCTTAACGTCCCAGACGTCCCATATGCCCCATATGTCTTTAACGTCCCAGACGTCCCAGCCGTCCTAGATGTCCCATATGTCCTTAACGTCCCAGACGTCCCATATGCCCCATATGTCCCTAACGTCCCAACGTCCCAGATGTTTCATATGTCCCATATGTCCCTAATGTCTCAAGCGTCCCAGATGTCCCATATGTCCCATATGTCCCTAATGTCCCATTCGTCCAGAATGTACCATATGTCCTTAACGTCCCAGACGTCCCAGATGTCTCATATGACCATAACGTCCCAGACGTCCCAGATGTCCCATATGTCCCTAACGTTCGAGACGTCCCAGCTGTCCCGTATGTCCCTAACGTCCCGGACGTCCCAGACGTCCTAGTGTCCCATATGTCCCTAACGTCTTAGACGTCTTAGATGTCCTATATGTCCCTAACGTCCCAGACGTCCCAGACGTCCCATCTGTCCTTAATGTCTCAGGCGTCCCAGATGTCCCATCTGTCCTTAATGTCCCAGGCGTCCCAGCTGTCCCATATGTCCCATATGTCCTTAATGACCCAGGCGTCCTAAGTGTCCCATATGTCCTTAACTTCCCAGACGTCCCAGACGTAATAGATGTCCCATATGTCCTTAACGTCCCAGACGTCCCAGATGTCCCATATGTCCCTAACGTCCCAGACGTCCCAGATGTCCCATATGTCCCAAATGTCCTTAACGTCCCAGGCGTCCTAAATGTCCCATATGTCCTTAACGTCCCAGACGTCTCAGTTGTCCCAAACGTCCCTAACGTCTTAGACGTCCCAGATGTTCCATATGTCCCTAACGTCCCAGACGTCCTAATTGTCCCATATGTCCCTAACGTCTCAGACGTCCCAACTGTCCCGTATGACCCTAACGTCCCAGACGTCTCAGACGTTCTAGATGTTCCATATGTCCTTAGCGTCCCAGACGTCCCAGATGTCCCATATGTCCCTAACGTCGCAGACGTCCCAGATGTCCCATATGTCCCTAATGTCCCAGGCGTTTTATATGTCCCATATGTCCCTAACGTCCCAGACGTCCCAGACGTCCTAGATGTCCCATATGTCCTTAACGTCCCTAACGTCCCAGATGTCTCATATGTTCCTAACGTCCCAGACGTCAGAAATGTCCCATATGTCCCATATGTCGCTAATGTCCCAGGCGTCCCAGATGTCCCATATGTCCCATATGTCCGTAATATCCCAGGCCTCCTAAATGTCCCATATGTCTTTAACGTCCCAGACGTCTTAGATGTCCCATATGTCCTTAACGTCCCAGACGTCCCTGATGTCCCATATGTTCCTAACGCCCCAGACGTCTCAGATGTCCCATATGTCCCATAGGTCCCTAACGTCCCAGACGTCCTAAATGTCCTATATGTCCCTAACGTCCAAGACGTCCCAGCTGTCCCGTATGTCCCTAACGTCTCAGACGTCTCAGACGTCTTAGATGTCCCATATGTTTTTAACGTCCCAGACGTCCTAGATAGCTTATATGTCCCTAACGTCCCAGACGTCCCAGACGTCCCAGATGTCCCATATGTCCCATATGTCCCTAACGGCCCAGACGTCCCAGATGTCCCATATGCCCATATGTCCCTAACGTCCCAGACGTCCCAGACGTCCCAGATGTCCCATATGTCCCATATGTCCCTAACGTCCCAGACGTCCCAGATGTCCCATATGTCCCTCTTGGCCCAGACGTCCCAGATGTCCCATATGCCCATACGTCCCTAATATCCCAGACGTCCCAGATGTCCCATATGTCCCTAACGTCCCAGACGTCCCAGATGCCCCATATGTCCCTAACGTCCTAGACGTGTTAGATGTCCCATACGTCCTTAACGTCCCAGATGCCCGATATGTTCCATATGTCCTTAACGTCCCAGACGTCCCAGATGTCTCATATGTTCCTAACGTCCCAGACGTCCCAGATGTCTCATATGTTCCTAACGTCCCAGACGTCCCAGATGTCCCATATGTCCCATATGTCCCTAATGTCATAGGCGTCCTAGATGTTCCATATGTCCCTAACGTCCCAGACGTCCTAAATTTCCCATATGTCCCTAACGTCCCAGACGTCCTAGATGTCCCATATGTCCTTAACGTCCCAGACGTCCCAGACGTCCTAGATGTCCCATATGTCCTTAACGTCCCAGACGTCCCAAATGTCCCATATGTCCCTAACGTCCCAGACGTCCCAGATGTCCCATATGTCCCTAATGTCCCAGGCGTCCTAGATGTTCCATATGTCCCTAACGTCCCAGACGTCCTAAATGTCCCATATGTCCCTAACGTCCCAGACGTCCTAGACGTCCCATATGTCCTTAACGTCCCAGACGTCCCAGATGTCCCATATGTCCTATATGTCCCTAATGTCCCAGACGTCCCAGACGTCTCAGATGTCTCATATGTCCCTAACGTCCCAGACGTCCCAGATGTCCCATATGTCCCATATGTCCCTAATGTCCCAGACGTCCCAGACGTCCTAGACGTCCTAGATGTCCCATATGTCCTTAACGTCCCAGACGTCCCAGATGTCCCATATGTCCCTAACGTCCCAGACGTCCCAGATGTCCCATATGTTTCATATGTCCCTAATGTCCCAGGCGTCCTAAGTGTTCTATATGTCCCTAACGTCCCAGACGTCCCAGTTGTATCGTATGTCCCTAATGTCCCAGACGTCCCAGATGTCCCATATGCCCCTAACGTCCCTGACGTCCCAGATGTCCCATATGTCCCTAAGGTCCTAGACGTCCTAGATGTCCCATACGTCCTTAACGTCCCAGACGTCCCAGACGCCCCATATGTCCCTAACGTCCCAGACGTCCCAGATGTCCCATATGTCCCATATGTCCCTAATGTCCCATTGGTCCAGAATGTACCATATGTCCTTAACGTCCCAGACGTCCCAGCCGTCCTAGATGTCCCATATGTCCTTAACGTCCCAGACGTCCCATATGCCCCATATGTCTTTAACGTCCCAGACGTCCCAGCCGTCCTAGATGTCCCATATGTCCTTAACGTCCCAGACGTCCCATATGCCCCATATGTCCCTAACGTCCCAACGTCCCAGATGTTTCATATGTCCCATATGTCCCTAATGTCTCAAGCGTCCCAGATGTCCCATATGTCCCATATGTCCCTAATGTCCCATTCGTCCAGAATGTACCATATGTCCTTAACGTCCCAGACGTCCCAGATGTCTCATATGACCATAACGTCCCAGACGTCCCAGATGTCCCATATGTCCCTAACGTTCGAGACGTCCCAGCTGTCCCGTATGTCCCTAACGTCCCGGACGTCCCAGACGTCCTAGTGTCCCATATGTCCCTAACGTCTTAGACGTCTTAGATGTCCTATATGTCCCTAACGTCCCAGACGTCCCAGACGTCCCATCTGTCCTTAATGTCTCAGGCGTCCCAGATGTCCCATCTGTCCTTAATGTCCCAGGCGTCCCAGCTGTCCCATATGTCCCATATGTCCTTAATGACCCAGGCGTCCTAAGTGTCCCATATGTCCTTAACTTCCCAGACGTCCCAGACGTAATAGATGTCCCATATGTCCTTAACGTCCCAGACGTCCCAGATGTCCCATATGTCCCTAACGTCCCAGACGTCCCAGATGTCCCATATGTCCCATATGTCCCTAACGTCCCAGGCGTCCTAAAAGTCTCATATGTCCTTAACGTCCCACACGTCCCAGATGTCCCATATGTCCCTAAGGTCCCAGACGTCCCAGATGTTACATATGTCCCATATGTCCCTAACGTCACAGGTGTCTTAAATTTCCCATATGTTCTTAACGTCCCAGACGTCCCACATGTCCCATCTGTCCCATATGTCCTTAACTTTCCAGACGTCCCAGACGTCCTAGATGTCCCATATGTCCTTAACGTCCCAGACGTCCCAGATGTCCCATATGTCCCTAACGTCCCAGACGTCCCAGATGTCCCATATGTCCCAAATGTCCTTAACGTCCCAGGCGTCCTAAATGTCCCATATGTCCTTAACGTCCCAGACGTCTCAGTTGTCCCAAACGTCCCTAACGTCTTAGACGTCCCAGATGTTCCATATGTCCCTAACGTCCCAGACGTCCTAATTGTCCCATATGTCCCTAACGTCTCAGACGTCCCAACTGTCCCGTATGTCCCTAACGTCCCAGACGTCTCAGACGTTCTAGATGTCCCATATGTCCTTAGCGTCCCAGACGTCCCAGATGTCCCATATGTCCCTAACGTCGCAGACGTCCCAGATGTCCCATATGTCCCTAATGTCCCAGGCGTTTTATATGTCCCATATGTCCCTAACGTCCCAGACGTCCCAGACGTCCTAGATGTCCCATATGTCCTTAACGTCCCTAACGTCCCAGATGTCTCATATGTTCCTAACGTCCCAGACGTCAGAAATGTCCCATATGTCCCATATGTCGCTAATGTCCCAGGCGTCCCAGATGTCCCATATGTCCCATATGTCCGTAATATCCCAGGCCTCCTAAATGTCCCATATGTCTTTAACGTCCCAGACGTCTTAGATGTCCCATATGTCCTTAACGTCCCAGACGTCCCTGATGTCCCATATGTTCCTAACGCCCCAGACGTCTCAGATGTCCCATATGTCCCATAGGTCCCTAACGTCCCAGACGTCCTAAATGTCCTATATGTCCCTAACGTCCAAGACGTCCCAGCTGTCCCGTATGTCCCTAACGTCTCAGACGTCTCAGACGTCTTAGATGTCCCATATGTTTTTAACGTCCCAGACGTCCTAGATAGCTTATATGTCCCTAACGTCCCAGACGTCCCAGACGTCCCAGATGTCCCATATGTCCCATATGTCCCTAACGGCCCAGACGTCCCAGATGTCCCATATGCCCATATGTCCCTAACGTCCCAGACGTCCCAGACGTCCCAGATGTCCCATATGTCCCATATGTCCCTAACGTCCCAGACGTCCCAGATGTCCCATATGTCCCTCTTGGCCCAGACGTCCCAGATGTCCCATATGCCCATACGTCCCTAATATCCCAGACGTCCCAGATGTCCCATATGTCCCTAACGTCCCAGACGTCCCAGATGCCCCATATGTCCCTAACGTCCTAGACGTGTTAGATGTCCCATACGTCCTTAACGTCCCAGATGCCCGATATGTTCCATATGTCCTTAACGTCCCAGACGTCCCAGATGTCTCATATGTTCCTAACGTCCCAGACGTCCCAGATGTCTCATATGTTCCTAACGTCCCAGACGTCCCAGATGTCCCATATGTCCCATATGTCCCTAATGTCATAGGCGTCCTAGATGTTCCATATGTCCCTAACGTCCCAGACGTCCTAAATTTCCCATATGTCCCTAACGTCCCAGACGTCCTAGATGTCCCATATGTCCTTAACGTCCCAGACGTCCCAGACGTCCTAGATGTCCCATATGTCCTTAACGTCCCAGACGTCCCAAATGTCCCATATGTCCCTAACGTCCCAGACGTCCCAGATGTCCCATATGTCCCTAATGTCCCAGGCGTCCTAGATGTTCCATATGTCCCTAACGTCCCAGACGTCCTAAATGTCCCATATGTCCCTAACGTCCCAGACGTCCTAGACGTCCCATATGTCCTTAACGTCCCAGACGTCCCAGATGTCTCATATGTCCCTAACGTCCCAGACTTCCCAGATGTCCATATGTCCCATATGTCCCTAATGTCCCAAGCGTTTTAAGTGTTCCATATGTCCCTAACGTTCCAGATGTCCTAAACGTCAAATGTCCCTAACGTCCCAGACGTCCCAGACGTTATAGATGTCCCATTTGTCCCTAACGTCCCAGACGTCCCAGATGTCCCATATGTCCCTAACGTCCCAGACGTCTCAGATGTCCCATATGTCCCATATGTCTCTAATGTCCCAGACGTCCCAGATGTCCCATATGTCCCTAACGTCCCAGAAGTCCCAGATGTCCCATATGTCCCTAACGTCCTAGACGTCCTAGATGTCCCATACGTCCTTAACGTCCCAGACGTCCCAGATGCCCCATATGTTCCTAACGTCCCAGACGTCCCAGATGTCCCATATGTCCCATATGTCCCTAATGTCCCAGGCCTCCCAGATGTCCCATATGTCCCATATGTCTCTAATGTCACAGATGTCACAGATGTCAGAAATGTCACTGATGCCACAGATGTCACAGATGCCACAAATGTCACAGATGTCACAGATGTCACAAATGTCACAGATGTCACAGATGTCACAAATGTCACAGATGTCACAGATGTCACAGATGTCACAAATGTCACAGATGTCACAAATGTCACAGATGTCACAGATGTCACAGATGTCACAAATGTCACAGATGTCACAGATGTCACAAATGTCACAGATGTCACAGATGTCACAGATGTCACAGATGTCACAGATTTCACAAATGTCACAGATGTCACAAATGTCACAAATGTTACAAATGTCACAGATGTCACAGATGTCACAGATGTCACAGATGTCACAGATGTCACAAATGTCACAGATGTCACAGATGTCACAAATGTCACAGATGTCACAAATGTCACAGATGTCACAAATGTCACAGATGTTACAGATGTCACAAATGTTACAAATGCCACACATGTCACAGATGTCACAGATGTCAGAAATGTCACAGATGCCACAAATGTCACCGATGTCACAAATGTCACAAATGTCACTGATGTCACAGATGTCACAGATGTCACAAATGTCACAGATGTCACAGATGTCACAAATGTCACAGATGTCACAAATGTCACAAATGTCACAGATGTCACAGATGTCACAGATGTCACAAATGTCACAGATGTCACAGATGTCACAGATGTCACAGATGTCACAGATGTCACAGATGTCACAGATGTCACAAATGTCACAGATGTCACAGATGTCACAAATGTCACAGATGTCACAGATGTCACAGATGTCACAGCTGTCACAGATGTCACAAATGTCACAGATGTCACAAATGTCACAAATGTTACAAATGTCACAGATGTCACAGATGTCACAGATGTCAGAAATGTCACAGATGCCACAGATGTCACAGATGTCACAAATGTCACAGATGTCACAGATGTCACACATGTCGCAAATGTCACAGATGTCACAGAAGTCACAAATGTCACAAATGTCACAGATGTCACAGATGCCACAAATGTCACAGATGTCACAGATGCCACAAATGTCACAAATGTCACAGATGTCACAGATGTCACAAATGTCACAGATGTCACAAATGTCACAAATCTCACAGATGTCACAGATGTCACAGAGGTCACAAATGTCACAGATGTCACAAATGTCACAGATGTCACAAATGTCACAAATCTCACAGATGTCACAGATGTCACAGATGTCACAGATGTCACAGATGTCACAGATGTCACAAATGTCACAGATGTCACAGATGTCACAAATGTCACAGATGTCACAGATGTCACAGCTGTCACAGATGTCACAGATGTCACAGATGTCACAAATGTCACAGATGTCACAGATGTCACAAATGCTACAAATGTCACAGATGTCACAGATGTCAGAAATGTCACAGATGCCACAGATGTCACAGATGTCACAAATGTCTCAGATGTCACAGATGTCACAGATGTCGCAAATGTCACAGATGTCACAGATGTCACAGATGTCACAAATGTCACAAATTTTACAGATGTCACAGATGTCACAGATGTCACAGATGTCACAGATGTCACAGATGTCACAGATGTCACAGATGTCACAGATGTCACAAATTTCACAAATGTCACAGATGGCGCAAATGTCACAGATGTCACAGATGTCACAAATGTCACAAATGTCACAGATGTCACAGATGTCACAAATGTCACAGATGTCACAGATGTCACAGATGTCACAAATTTCACAAATGTCACTGATGTCGCAAATGTCACAGATGTCACAGATGTCACAAATGTCACAAATGTCACAGATGTCACAGATGTCACAAATGTCACAGATGTCACAGATGTCACAGATGTCACAGATGTCACAGATGTCACAAATGTCACAGATGTCACAGATGTCACAAATGTCGCAGATGTCACAGATGTCACAGATGTCACAGATGTCACAGATGTCACAGATGTCACAAATGTCACAGATGTCACAGATGTCACAAATGTCGCAGATGTCACAGATGTCACAGATGTCACAGATGTCACAGATGTCACAAATGTCACAGATGTCACAGATGTCACAAATCTTACAAATGTCACAGATGTCACAGATGTCACAGATGTCAGAAATGACACAGATGCCACAGATGTCACAGATGTCACAAATGTCACAGATGTCACAGATGTCGCAAATGTCACAGATGTCACAGATGTCACAAATGTCACAAATGTTACAGATGTCACAGCTGTCACAAATGTCACAGATGTCACAGATGTCACAAATGTCACAGATGTCACAGATGTCACAGATGTCACAAATGTCACAGATGTCACAGATGTCACAGATGTCACAGATGTCACAGATGTCACAGATGTCACAGATGTCACAGATGTCACAAATGTCACAGATGTCACAGATTTCACAGATGTCACAGATGTCACAAATGTCACAGATGTCACAGATGTCACAGATGTCACAAATGTCACAGATGTCACAGATTTCACAGATGTCACAGATGTCACAAATGTCACAGATGTCACAGATGTCACAAATGTCACAGATGTCACCGATGTCACAGATGTCTATTTTTCTTGACACTTAAACACCGTCAATACACAAAATAAAGCACAAGTAATTTTAAATCGCTAAAAAGAGGTTTGAATCGAATTCACAGTGACAACTGTCAACTTTGACCAGTGTTGAATCCAGGGGGGTGACCGGGGGTGAATTTCCCCCCCGGGCAGAACAAAATTCCCCAAGCCAAGCCAAGCCATGCCAAGCCAAGCCAAGCCAAGCCAAACCAAGCCAAGCCAAGCCAAGCCAAGCTAAAATAAATGAAACAAAGCCATGCCAAGCCAAGCCAAGCCAAACCAAGCCAAGCCAAGCCAAGCCAAGCCAAGCCAAGCCAAGCCAAGCCAAGCCAAGCCAAGCCAAGCCAAGCCAAGCCAAGATAAGCCAAGCCAAGCCAAGCCAAGCCAAGCCAAGATAAGCCAAACCAAGCCAAGCCAAGCCAAGCCAAGCCAAGCCAAGCCAATACAAGCCAAACCAAGCCAAGACAAGCCAAGCCAAGCCAAGCCAAGCCAAGCCAAGCCAAGCTAAGCCAAGCCAAGCCAAGATAAGCCAAGCCAAGCAAAGCCAAGCCAAGCCAAGCCAAGCCAAGCCAAGCCAAGCCAACCCAAGCCAAGATAAGCCAAACCAAGCCAAGCCAAGCCAAGTCAAGCCAAGCCAAGTCAAGCCAAGCCAAGCCAAGCCAAGCCAAGCCAAGCCAATCCAAGCCAAGCCAAGCAAAGCCAAGCCAAGCCAGGCCAAGCCAAGCCAAGCCAAGCCAAGCCAAGCCAAGCCAAGCCAGGCCAAGCCAAGCCAAGCCAAGCCAAGGCAAGCTAAGCCATGCCAAGCCAAGCCAAGCCAAGCTAAGCCAAGCCAAGCCAAGCCAAGCCAAGCCAAGCCAAGCCAAACCAAGGCAAGCCAACCCAAGCCAAGCCAAGAAAAGCCAAGCCAAGCCAAGGCAAGCCAAACCAAGCCAAGCAAAGCCAAGCCAAGCCAAGCCAAGCCAGGCCAAGCCAAGCCAAGCCAAACCAATCCTAGCCAAGCCAAGCCAAGCCAAGCTAAGCCAAGCCAAGCCAGGCCAAGCCAAGCCAAGCCAAGGCAAGCTAAGCCAAGCCAAGCCAGGCCAAACCAAGCCAAGCCAAGGCAAGCCAACCCAAGTCCAGCCAAGCCAAGTCAAGCCAAGTCAAGCCAAGCTAAGCCAAGCCAAGCCAGGCCAAGCCAAGCCAAGCCAAGGCAAGCTAAGCCAAGCCAAGCCAGGCCAAGCCAAGCCAAGCCAAGCCAAGCCAAGCCAAGCCAAGTCAAGCCAAGCCAAGCCAAGCCAAGCCAAGCCAATCCAAGCCAAGCCAAGCAAAGCCAAGCCAAGCCAGGCCAAGCCAAGCCAAGCCAAGCCAAGCCAAGCCAAGCCAAGCCAGGCCAAGCCAAGCCAAGCCAAGCCAAGGCAAGCTAAGCCATGCCAAGCCAAGCCAAGCCATGCTAAGCCAAGCCAAGCCAAGCCAAGCCAAGCCAAGCCAAGCCAAACCAAGGCAAGCCAACCCAAGCCAAGCCAAGAAAAGCCAAGCCAAGCCAAGGCAAGCCAAACCAAGCCAAGCAAAGCCAAGCCAAGCCATGCCAAGCCAGGCCAAGCCAAGCCAAGCCAAGGCAAGCTAAGCCAAACCAAGCCAATGCAAGCCAACCTAAGCCAAGCCAAGCCAAGCCAAGCCAATCGAAGCCCAGACAAGCCAAGCCAAGCCAAGCCAAGCCAAGCCAAGCCAAGCCAAGCCAAGCCAAGCCAAGCCAAGCCAAGCCAAGCCAAGCCAAGCCAAGCCAAGCCAAGCCAAGCCAAGCCGAGCCAAGCCAAGCTAAGCCAAGCCAAGCCAGGCCAAGCCAAGCCAAGCCAAGCCTAGCCAAGCTAAGCCAAGCGAAGCCAGGCCAAACCAAGCCAAGCCAAGCCAAGGCAAGCCAACCTAAGCCAAGCCAAGCCAAGCCAAACCAAGCCAAGCTACGCCAAGCCAAGCCAGGCCAAACAAAGCCAAGCCAAGCCCAGGCAAGCCAAGCTACGCCAAGCCAAACCAAGCCAAGCAAAGCCAAGCCAAGCCAAGCCAAGCCAAGCCAAGCAAAGCCAAGCCAAGCAAAGCCAAGCCAAGCCAGGCCAAGCCAAGCCAAGCCAAGCCAAGCCAAGCCAAGCCAAGACAAGCCAAGCCAAGCCAAACCAAGCCAAGCCAAGCCAAGAGAAGCCAAGCCAAGCCAATCCAACCCAAGCCAAGCCAAGCCAAGCTAAGCCAAGCCAAGCCAGGACAAGCCAAGCCAAGCCAAGCCAAGGCAAGCTAAGCCAAGCGAAGCCAGGCCAAACCAAGCCAAGCCATGCCAAGGCAAGCCAACCTAAGCCAAGCCAAGCCAAGCCAAACCAAGCCAAGCTACGCCAAGCCAAGCCAGCCCAAACCAAGCCAAGCCAAGCCCAGGCAAGCCAACCTCAGCCAAGCCCAGCCAAGCCAACCCAAGCCAAGCCAAGCCAAACCAAGCCAAGCCAAGCCAAGCCAAGCCAAGCCAAGCCAAGCCAAGCCAAGCCAAGACAAGCCAAGCCAAGCCAAGCCAAGCCAAGCAAAGTCAAGTTAACCCAAGCCAAGCCTAGCGAAGCCAAGCCAAGCCAAGCCAAGCCAAGCCAAGTCAAGCCAAGCCAAACCAAGCCCAGCCAAGCCAAGCCAAGCCAAGCTAAGTTAAGCCAAGCCAAGCCAAGCCAAGCTAAGCCAAGCCAAGCCAGGCCAAGCCAAGCCAAGCCAAGCCAAGGCAAGCTAAGCCAAGCGAAGCCAGGCCAAAACTAGCCAAGCCATGCCAAGGCAAGCCAACCTAAGCCAAGCCAAGCCAAGCCAAGCCAAACCAAGCCAAGCTACGCCAAGCCAAGCCAGCCCAAACCAAGCCAAGCCAGGCCCAGGCAAGCCAACCTCAGCCAAGCCCAGCCAAGCCAAGCCAAGCCAAGCCAAGCCAAACCAAGCCAAGCCAAGCCAGGCCAGGCCAGGCCAGGCCAAGCCAAGCCAAGCCAAGCGAAGCCAAGCCAAGCCAAGCCAAGACAAGCCAAGCCAAGCCAAGCCAAGCCAAGCAAAGTTAAGTTAACCCAAGCCCAGCCTAGCGAAGCCAAGCCAAGCCAAGCCAAGCCAAGCCAAGTCAAGCCAAGCCAAACCAAGCCCAGCCAAGCCAAGCCAAGCCAAGCTAAGTCAAGCCAAGCCAGGCCAAGCCAAGCCAAGCCAAGCCAAGGCAAGCTAAGTCAAGCCAAGCCAGGCCAAACCAAGCCAAGCCAAGCCAAGGCAAGCCAACCCAAGCCAAGCCAAGCCAAGCCAAGCCAAGCCAAGCCAAGCCAAGCCAAGCCAAACCAAGCCAAGCAAAGCCAAGCCAAGCCAAGCCAAGCCAGGCCAAGCCAAGCCAAGCCAAGCCAAGGCAAGCTAAGCCAAACCAAGCCAGGCCAAACCAAGCCAAGACAAGCCAAGGCAAGCCAACCCAAGCCAAGCTAAGCCAAGCCAAGCCAAGCCAAGCCAAGCCAAGCCAAGCCAAACCAAGCCAAGCCAAGCCAAGCCAATACAAGCCAAGCCAAGCCAAGCCAACCCAAGCCAAGCCAAGCCAAGCCAAGCTAAGCCAAGCCAAGCCAAGACAAGCTAAGCCAAGCCAAGCCAAGCCAAGCCAAACCAAGCCAAGCCAAGAGAAGCCAAGCCAAGCCAATCCAACCCAAGCCAAGCCAAGCCAAGCCAAGCCAAGCCAAGCCAAGCCAAGCCAAGCCAAACCAAGCAAAGCTAAAATAAATGAAACCAAGCCATGCCAAGCCAAGCCAAGCCAAGCCAACCCAAGACAAGCCAAGCCAAGCCAAGCCAAACCAAGCCAAGCCAAACCAAGCCAAGCCAAGCCAAGCCAAGCCAAGCCAAGCCAAGCTAAGCCAAGCCAAGCCAAGCCAAGACAAGCCAAGCCAAGCCAAGCCAAGCCAAGCCAAGAGAAGCCAAGCCAATCCAAGCCAAGACAAGTTAAGCCAACCCAAGCCAAGCCAAGCCAAGCCAAGCCAAGCCAAGCCAAACCAAGCCAAGCCAAGCCAAGCCAAGCCAAGCCAAGCCAAGCCAACCCAAGCCAAGCCAAGCCAAGTTAAGCCAACTCAAGCAGCCAAGCCAAGCCAAACCAAGCCAAGCCAAGCCAAGCCATCCAAGCCAAGCCAAGCCAAGCCAAGCCAAGCCAAGCCAAGCCAAGATAAGCCAAGCCAAGCCAATACAAGCCAAGCCAAGCCAAGCCAAGCCAAGCCAAGCCAAGCCAAGCCAAGCCAAGCCAAGCCAAGCCAAGCCAAGCCAAGCCAAGCCAAGCCAAGCCAAGCCAAGCCAAGCCAAGCCAAGCCAAGCCAAGCAAAGATGTCCCATATGTCCCTAATGTCCCAGGCGTCCTAGATGTTCCATATGTCCCTAACGTCCCAGACGTCCTAAATGTCCCATATGTCCCTAACGTCCCAGACGTCCTAGACGTCCCATATGTCCTTAACGTCCCAGACGTCCCAGATGTCTCATATGTCCCTAACGTCCCAGACTTCCCAGATGTCCATATGTCCCATATGTCCCTAATGTCCCAAGCGTTTTAAGTGTTCCATATGTCCCTAACGTTCCAGATGTCCTAAATGTCAAATGTCCCTAACGTCCCAGACGTCCCAGACGTTATAGATGTCCCATTTGTCCCTAACGTCCCAGACGTCCCAGATGTCCCATATGTCCCTAACGTCCCAGACGTCTCAGATGTCCCATATGTCCCATATGTCTCTAATGTCCCAGACGTCCCAGATGTCCCATATGTCCCTAACGTCCCAGAAGTCTCAGATGTCCCATATGTCCCTAACGTCCTAGACGTCCTAGATGTCCCATACGTCCTTAACGTCCCAGACGTCCCAGATGCCCCATATGTTCCTAACGTCCCAGACGTCCCAGATGTCCATATGTCCCATATGTCCCTAATGTCCCAGGCCTCCCAGATGTCCCATATCTCCCATATGTCTCTAATGTCACAGATGTCACAGATGTCAGAAATGTCACTGATGCCACAGATGTCACAGATGCCACAAATGTCACAGATGTCACAGATGTCACAAATGTCACAGATGTCACAGATGTCACAAATGTCACAGATGTCACAGATGTCACAGATGTCACAAATGTCACAGATGTCACAAATGTCACAGATGTCACAGATGTCACAGATGTCACAAATGTCACAGATGTCACAGATGTCACAAATGTCACAGATGTCACAGATGTCACAGATGTCACAGATGTCACAGATTTCACAAATGTCACAGATGTCACAAATGTCACAAATGTTACAAATGTCACAGATGTCACAGATGTCACAGATGTCACAGATGTCACAGATGTCACAAATGTCACAGATGTCACAGATGTCACAAATGTCACAGATGTCACAAATGTCACAGATGTCACAAATGTCACAGATGTTACAGATGTCACAAATGTTACAAATGCCACACATGTCACAGATGTCACAGATGTCAGAAATGTCACAGATGCCACAAATGTCACCGATGTCACAAATGTCACAAATGTCACTGATGTCACAGATGTCACAGATGTCACAAATGTCACAGATGTCACAGATGTCACAAATGTCACAGATGTCACAAATGTCACAAATGTCACAGATGTCACAGATGTCACAGATGTCACAAATGTCACAGATGTCACAGATGTCACAGATGTCACAGATGTCACAGATGTCACAGATGTCACAGATGTCACAGATGTCACAAATGTCACAGATGTCACAGATGTCACAAATGTCACAGATGTCACAGATGTCACAGATGTCACAGCTGTCACAGATGTCACAAATGTCACAGATGTCACAAATGTCACAAATGTTACAAATGTCACAGATGTCACAGATGTCACAGATGTCAGAAATGTCACAGATGCCACAGATGTCACAGATGTCACAAATGTCACAGATGTCACAGATGTCACACATGTCGCAAATGTCACAGATGTCACAGAAGTCACAAATGTCACAAATGTCACAGATGTCAAAGATGCCACAAATGTCACAGATGTCACAGATGCCACAAATGTCACAAATGTCACAGATGTCACAGATGTCACAAATGTCACAGATGTCACAAATGTCACAAATCTCACAGATGTCACAGATGTCACAGAGGTCACAAATGTCACAGATGTCACAAATGTCACAGATGTCACAAATGTCACAAATCTCACAGATGTCACAGATGTCACAGATGTCACAGATGTCACAGATGTCACAGATGTCACAAATGTCACAGATGTCACAGATGTCACAAATGTCACAGATGTCACAGATGTCATAGCTGTCACAGATGTCACAGATGTCACAGATGTCACAAATGTCACAGATGTCACAGATGTCACAAATGCTACAAATGTCACAGATGTCACAGATGTCAGAAATGTCACAGATGCCACAGATGTCACAGATGTCACAAATGTCTCAGATGTCACAGATGTCACAGATGTCGCAAATGTCACAGATGTCACAGATGTCACAGATGTCACAAATGTCACAAATTTTACAGATGTCACAGATGTCACAGATGTCACAGATGTCACAGATGTCACAGATGTCACAGATGTCACAGATGTCACAGATGTCACAAATTTCACAAATGTCACAGATGGCGCAAATGTCACAGATGTCACAGATGTCACAAATGTCTCAGATGTCACAGATGTCACAGATGTCGCAAATGTCACAGATGTCACAGATGTCACAGATGTCACAAATGTCACAAATTTTACAGATGTCACAGATGTCACAGATGTCACAGATGTCACAGATGTCACAGATGTCACAGATGTCACAGATGTCACAGATGTCACAAATTTCACAAATGTCACTGATGTCGCAAATGTCACAGATGTCACAGATGTCACAAATGTCACAAATGTCACAGATGTCACAGATGTCACAAATGTCACAGATGTCACAGATGTCACAGATGTCACAGATGTCACAGATGTCACAAATGTCACAGATGTCACAGATGTCACAAATGTCGCAGATGTCACAGATGTCACAGATGTCACAGATGTCACAGATGTCACAGATGTCACAAATGTCACAGATGTCACAGATGTCACAAATGTCGCAGATGTCACAGATGTCACAGATGTCACAGATGTCACAGATGTCACAAATGTCACAGATGTCACAGATGTCACAAATCTTACAAATGTCACAGATGTCACAGATGTCACAGATGTCAGAAATGACACAGATGCCACAGATGTCACAGATGTCACAAATGTCACAGATGTCACAGATGTCGCAAATGTCACAGATGTCACAGATGTCACAAATGTCACAAATGTTACAGATGTCACAGCTGTCACAAATGTCACAGATGTCACAGATGTCACAAATGTCACAGATGTCACAGATGTCACAGATGTCACAAATGTCACAGATGTCACAGATGTCACAGATGTCACAGATGTCACAGATGTCACAGATGTCACAGATGTCACAGATGTCACAAATGTCACAGATGTCACAGATTTCACAGATGTCACAGATGTCACAAATGTCACAGATGTCACAGATGTCACAGATGTCACAAATGTCACAGATGTCACAGATTTCACAGATGTCACAGATGTCACAAATGTCACAGATGTCACAGATGTCACAAATGTCACAGATGTCACCGATGTCACAGATGTCTATTTTTCTTTACACTTAAACACCGTCAATACACAAAATAAAGCACAAGTAATTTTAAATCGCTAAAAAGAGGTTTGAATCGAATTCACAGTGACAACTGTCAACTTTGACCAGTGTTGAATCCAGGGGGGTGACCGGGGGTGAAATTCCCCCCCGGGCAGAACAAAATTCCCCAAGCCAAGACAAGCCAAGCCAAGCCAAGCCAAGCCAAGCCAAGCCAAGCTAAGCCAAGCCAAGCCAAGATAAGCCAAGCCAAGCAAAGCCAAGCCAAGCCAAGCCAAGCCAAGCCAAGCCAAGCCAACCCAAGCCAAGATAAGCCAAACCAAGCCAAGCCAAGCCAAGTCAAGCCAAGCCAAGTCAAGCCAAGCCAAGCCAAGCCAAGCCAAGCCAATCCAAGCCAAGCCAAGCAAAGCCAAGCCAAGCCAGGCCAAGCCAAGCCAAGCCAACCCAAGCCAAGCCAAGCCAAGCCAGGCCAAGCCAAGCCAAGCCAAGCCAAGGCAAGCTAAGCCATGCCAAGCCAAGCCAAGCCAAGCTAAGCCAAGCCAAGCCAAGCCAAGCCAAGCCAAGCCAAGCCAAACCAAGGCAAGCCAACCCAAGCCAAGCCAAGAAAAGCCAAGCCAAGCCAAGGCAAGCCAAACCAAGCCAAGCAAAGCCAAGCCAAGCCAAGCCAAGCCAGGCCAAGCCAAGCCAAGCCAAACCAATCCTAGCCAAGCCAAGCCAAGCCAAGCTAAGCCAAGCCAAGCCAGGCCAAGCCAAGCCAAGCCAAGGCAAGCTAAGCCAAGCCAAGCCAGGCCAAACCAAGCCAAGCCAAGGCAAGCCAACCCAAGTCCAGCCAAGCCAAGTCAAGCCAAGTCAAGCCAAGCTAAGCCAAGCCAAGCCAGGCCAAGCCAAGCCAAGCCAAGGCAAGCTAAGCCAAGCCAAGCCAGGCCAAGCCAAGCCAAGCCAAGCCAAGCCAAGCCAAGCCAAGTCAAGCCAAGCCAAGCCAAGCCAAGCCAAGCCAATCCAAGCCAAGCCAAGCAAAGCCAAGCCAAGCCAGGCCAAGCCAAGCCAAGCCAAGCCAAGCCAAGCCAAGCCAAGCCAGGCCAAGCCAAGCCAAGCCAAGCCAAGGCAAGCTAAGCCATGCCAAGCCAAGCCAAGCCATGCTAAGCCAAGCCAAGCCAAGCCAAGCCAAGCCAAGCCAAGCCAAACCAAGGCAAGCCAACCCAAGCCAAGCCAAGAAAAGCCAAGCCAAGCCAAGGCAAGCCAAACCAAGCCAAGCAAAGCCAAGCCAAGCCAAGCCAAGCCAGGCCAAGCCAAGCCAAGCCAAGGCAAGCTAAGCCAAACCAAGCCAATGCAAGCCAACCTAAGCCAAGCCAAGCCAAGCCAAGCCAATCGAAGCCCAGACAAGCCAAGCCAAGCCAAGCCAAGCCAAGCCAAGCCAAGCCAAGCCAAGCCAAGCCAAGCCAAGCCAAGCCAAGCCAAGCCAAGCCAAGCCAAGCCAAGCCAAGCCAAGCCAAGCCAAGCCGAGCCAAGCCAAGCTAAGCCAAGCCAAGCCAGGCCAAGCCAAGCCAAGCCAAGCCTAGCCAAGCTAAGCCAAGCGAAGCCAGGCCAAACCAAGCCAAGCCAAGCCAAGGCAAGCCAACCTAAGCCAAGCCAAGCCAAGCCAAACCAAGCCAAGCTACGCCAAGCCAAGCCAGGCCAAACAAAGCCAAGCCAAGCCCAGGCAAGCCAAGCTACGCCAAGCCAAACCAAGCCAAGCAAAGCCAAGCCAAGCCAAGCCAAGCCAAGCCAAGCAAAGCCAAGCCAAGCAAAGGCAAGCCAAGCCAGGCCAAGCCAAGCCAAGCCAAGCCAAGCCAAGCCAAGCCAAGCCAAGCCAAGCCAAGCCAAACCAAGCCAAGCCAAGCCAAGAGAAGCCAAGCCAAGCCAATCCAACCCAAGCCAAGCCAAGCCAAGCTAAGCCAAGCCAAGCCAGGACAAGCCAAGCCAAGCCAAGCCAAGGCAAGCTAAGCCAAGCGAAGCCAGGCCAAACCAAGCCAAGCCATGCCAAGGCAAGCCAACCTAAGCCAAGCCAAGCCAAGCCAAACCAAGCCAAGCTACGCCAAGCCAAGCCAGCCCAAACCAAGCCAAGCCAAGCCCAGGCAAGCCAACCTCAGCCAAGCCCAGCCAAGCCAACCCAAGCCAAGCCAAGCCAAACCAAGCCAAGCCAAGCCAAGCCAAGCCAAGCCAAGCCAAGCCAAGCCAAGCCAAGACAAGCCAAGCCAAGCCAAGCCAAGCCAAGCAAAGTCAAGTTAACCCAAGCCAAGCCTAGCGAAGCCAAGCCAAGCCAAGCCAAGCTAAGCCAAGTCAAGCCAAGCCAAACCAAGCCCAGCCAAGCCAAGCCAAGCCAAGCTAAGTTAAGCCAAGCCAAGCCAAGCCAAGCTAAGCCAAGCCAAGCCAGGCCAACCCAAGCCAAGCCAAGCCAAGGCAAGCTAAGCCAAGCGAAGCCAGGCCAAACCTAGCCAAGCCATGCCAAGGCAAGCCAACCTAAGCCAAGCCAAGCCAAGCCAAGCCAAACCAAGCCAAGCTACGCCAAGCCAAGCCAGCCCAAACCAAGCCAAGCCAGGCCCAGGCAAGCCAACCTCAGCCAAGCCCAGCCAAGCCAAGCCAAGCCAAGCCAAGCCAAACCAAGCCAAGCCAAGCCAGGCCAGGCCAGGCCAGGCCAAGCCAAGCCAAGCCAAGCGAAGCCAAGCCAAGCCAAGCCAAGACAAGCCAAGCCAAGCCAAGCCAAGCCAAGCAAAGTTAAGTTAACCCAAGCCCAGCCTAGCGAAGCCAAGCCAAGCCAAGCCAAGCCAAGCCAAGTCAAGCCAAGCCAAACCAAGCCCAGCCAAGCCAAGCCAAGCCAAGCTAAGTCAAGCCAAGCCAGGCCAAGCCAAGCCAAGCCAAGCCAAGGCAAGCTAAGTCAAGCCAAGCCAGGCCAAACCAAGCCAAGCCAAGCCAAGGCAAGCCAACCCAAGCCAAGCCAAGCCAAGCCAAGCCAAGCCAAGCCAAGCCAAGCCAAGCCAAACCAAGCCAAGCAAAGCCAAGCCAAGCCAAGCCAAGCCAGGCCAAGCCAAGCCAAGCCAAGCCAAGGCAAGCTAAGCCAAACCAAGCCAGGCCAAACCAAGCCAAGACAAGCCAAGGCAAGCCAACCCAAGCCAAGCTAAGCCAAGCCAAGCCAAGCCAAGCCAAGCCAAGCCAAGCCAAACCAAGCCAAGCAAAGCCAAGCCAAGCCAAGCCAAGCCAAGCCAATACAAGCCAAGCCAAGCCAAGCCAACCCAAGCCAAGCCAAGCCAAGCCAAGCTAAGCCAAGCCAAGCCAAGACAAGCTAAGCCAAGCCAAGCCAAGCCAAGCCAAGCCAAGCCAAGCCAAGAGAAGCCAAGCCAAGCCAATCCAACCCAAGCCAAGCCAAGCCAAGCCAAGCCAAGCCAAGCCAAGCCAAGCCAAGCCAAACCAAGCAAAGCTAAAATAAATGAAACCAAGCCATGCCAAGCCAAGCCAAGCCAAGCCAACCCAAGACAAGCCAAGCCAAGCCAAGCCAAACCAAGCCAAGCCAAGCCAAGCCAAGCCAAGCCAAGCCAAGCCAAGCCAAGCCAAGCTAAGCCAAGCCAAGCCAAGCCAAGACAAGCCAAGCCAAGCCAAGCCAAGCCAAGCCAAGAGAAGCCAAGCCAATCCAAGCCAAGACAAGTTAAGCCAACCCAAGCCAAGCCAAGCCAAGCCAAGCCAAGCCAAGCCAAACCAAGCCAAGCCAAGCCAAGCCAAGCCAAGCCAAGCCAAGCCAACCCAAGCCAAGCCAAGCCAAGTTAAGCCAACTCAAGCAGCCAAGCCAAGCCAAACCAAGCCAAGCCAAGCCAAGCCATCCAAGCCAAGCCAAGCCAAGCCAAGCCAAGCCAAGCCAAGCCAAGATAAGCCAAGCCAAGCCAATACAAGCCAAGCCAAGCCAAGCCAAGCCAAGCCAAGCCAAGCCAAGCCAAGCCAAGCCAAGCCAAGCCAAGCCAAGCCAAGCCAAGCCAAGCCAAGCCAAGCCAAGCCAAGCCAAGCCAAGCCAAGCAAAGCTAAAATAAATAAAACCAAGCCATGCCAAGCTAAGACAAGCCAAACCAAGCCAAGCCAAGCCAAGCCAACCCAAGACAAGCCAAGCCAAGCCAAGCCAAGCCAAGCCAAGCCAAGCCAAGCCAAGCCAATCCAAGCCAAGCCAAGCCAAGGTAAGCCAAGCCAAGCCAAGCCAAGACAAGCCAAGCCAAGCCAAGCCAAGCCAAGCCAAGCCAAGCCAAGAGAAGCCAAGCCAAGCCAAGCCAAGACAAGTTAAGCCAATTCAAGCCAAGTCAAGCCAAGCCAAGCCAAGCCAAGCCAAGCCAAGCCAAGCCAAGCCAAGCCAAGCCAAGCCAAGCCAAGCCAAGCCAAGCCAAGCCAAGCCAAGCCAAGCCAAGCCAAGCCAAGCCAAGCCAAGCCAAGCCAAGCCAAGCCAAGCCAAGCCAAGCCAAGCCAAGCCAAGCCAAGCCAAGCCAAGCCAAGCCAAGCCAAGCCAAGCCAAGCCAAGCCAAGCCAAGCCAAGCCAAGCCAAGCCAAGCCAAGCCAAGCCAAGCCAAGCCAAGCCAATCCAAGCCAAGCAAAGTCAAGCTAACCCAAGCCAAGCCAAGCCAAGCCAAGCCAAGCCAAGCCAAGCCAAGCCAAGCCAAGCCAAGCCAAGCCAAGCCAAACCAAGCCTAGCCAAGCCAAGCCAAGCCAAGCTAAGCCAAGCCAAGCCAGGCCAAGCCAAGCCAAGCCAAGGCAAGCTAAGCCAAGCCAAGCCAGGCCAAACCAAGCCAAGCCAAACCAAGGCAAGCCAACCCAAGTCCAGCCAAGCCAAGTCAAGCCAAGCCAAGCCAAGCTAAGCCAAGCCAAGCCAGGCCAAGCCAAGCCAAGCCAAGCCAAGGCAAGCTAAGCCAAGCCAAGCCAGGCCAAGCCAAGCCAAGCCAAACCAAGCCAAGCCAAGTCAAGCCAAGCCAAGCCAAGCCAAGCCAATCCAAGCCAAGCCAAGCAAAGCCAAGCCAAGCCAAGTCAAGCCAAGTCAAGCCAAGCCAAGCCAAGCCAAGCCAGGCCAAGCCAAGCCAAGCCAAGCCAAGGCAAGCTAAGCCATGCCAAGCCAAGCCAAGCCAAGCTAAGCCAAGCCAAACCAAGCCAAGCCAAGCCAAGCCAAGCCAAGTCAAATCAAGGCAAGCCAACCCAAGCCAAGCCAAGAAAAACCAAGCCAAGTCAAGCCAAGCCAAACCAAGCCAAGCAAAGCCAAGCCAAGCCAAGCCAAGCCAGGCCAAGCCAAGCCAAGCCAAGGCAAGCTAAGCCAAACCAAGCCAATGCAAGCCAACCTAAGCCAACCCAAGCCAAGCCAAGCCAATCCAAGCCCAGACAAGCCAAGCCAAGCCAAGCCAAGCCAACCCAAGCCAAGCCAAGCCAAGCCAAGTTAAGCCAACCCAATCCAAGCCAAGTCAAGCCAAGCCAAGCCAAGCCAAGCCAAGCCAAGCTAAGCCAAGCCAAGCCAAGCCAAGCCAAGCCAAGCCAAGCCAAACCAAGCCCAGCCAAGCCAAGCCAAGCCAAGCCAAGCCAAGCCAAGCCAAGCCAAGCCAAGCCAAGCCAAGCCAAGCCAAGCCAAGCCAAGCCAAGCCAAGCCAAGCCAAGCCAAGCCAAGCCTAGCTAAAATAAATGAAACCAAGCCACGCCAAGTTAAGCCAAGCCAAACCAAGCCAAGCCAAGCCAAGCCAAGCCAAGCCATCCAAGCCAAGCCAAGCCAAGCCAAGCCAAGCCAAGCCAAGCCAAGATAAGCCAAACCAAGCCAAGCCAAGCCAAGCCAAGCCAAGCCAAGCCAAGCCAATACAAGCCAAGCCAAGCCAAGCCAAGCCAAGCCAAGCCAAGCCAAGCCAAGCCAATCCAAGCCCAGACAAGCCAAGCCAAGCCAAGCCAAGCCAACCCAAGCCAAGCCAAGCCAAGCCAAGTTAAGCCAACCCAAGCCAAGCCAAGTCAAGCCAAGCCAAGCCAACCCAAGCCAAGCCAAGCCAAGCCAAGCCAAGCCAAGCCAAGCCAAGCCAAGCCAAGCCAAGCCCAGCCAAGCCAAGCCAAGCCAAGCCAAGCCAAGCCAAGCCAAGCCAAGCCAAGCCAAGCCGAGCCAAGCCAAGCTAAGCCAAGCCAAGCCAAGCCAAGCCAAGCCAAGCTAAAATAAATGAAACCAAGCCACGCCAAGCCAAGCCAAGCCAAACCAAGCCAAGCCAAGCCAAGCCAAGCCAAGCCATCCAAGCCAAGCCAAGCCAAGCCAAGCCAAGCCAAGCCAAGCCAAGCCAAGATAAGCCAAGCCAAGCCAATACAAGCCAAGCCAAGCCAAGCCAAGCCAAGCCAAGCCAAGCCAAGCCAAGCCAAGCCAAGCCAAGCCAAGCCAAGCCAAGCCAAGCCAAGCCAAGCCAAGCCAAGCCAAGCCAAGCCAAGCCAAGCCAAGCCAAGCCAAGCCAAGCCAAGCCAAGCCAAGCCAAGCCGAGCCAAGCCAAGCCAAGCCAATCCAAGCCAAGCAAAGTCAAGCTAACCCAAGCCAAGCCAAGCCAAGCCAAGCCAAGCCAAGCCAAGCCAAGCCAAGCCAAGCCAAGCCAAACCAAGCCTAGCCAAGCCAAGCCAAGCCAAGCTAAGCCAAGCCAAGCCAGGCCAAGCCAAGCCAAGCCAAGGCAAGCTAAGCCAAGCCAACCCAGGCCAAACCAAGCCAAGCCAAACCAAGGCAAGCCAACCCAAGTCCAGCCAAGCCAAGTCAAGCCAAGCCAAGCCAAGCTAAGCCAAGCCAAGCCAGGCCAAGCCAAGCCAAGCCAAGCCAAGGCAAGCTAAGCCAAGCCAAGCCAGGCCAAGCCAAGCCAAGCCAAACCAAGCCAAGCCAAGTCAAGCCAAGCCAAGCCAAGCCAAGCCAAGCCAATCCAAGCCAAGCCAAGCAAAGCCAAGCCAAGCCAAGTGAAGCCAAGCCAAGCCAAGCCAAGCCAAGCCAAGCCAAGCCAAGCCAAGCCAAGCCAGGCCAAGCCAAGCCAAGCCAAGCCAAGGCAAGCTAAGCCATGCCAAGGCAAGCTAAGCCATGCCAAGCCAAGCCAAGCCAAGCTAAGCCAAGCCAAGCCAAGCCAAGCCAAGCCAAGCCAAGCCAAGCCAAATCAAGGCAAGCCAACCCAAGCCAAGCCAAGAAAAGCCAAGCCAAGCCAAGCCAAGCCAAACCAAGCCAAGCAAAGCCAAGCCAAGCCAAGCCAAGCCAGGCCAAGCCAAGCCAAGCCAAGGCAAGCTAGGCCAAACCAAGCCAATGCAAGCCAACCTAAGCCAAGCCAAGCCAAGCCAAGCCAATCCAAGCCCAGACAAGCCAAGCCAAGCCAAGCCAAGCCAACCCAAGCCAAGCCAAGCCAAGCCAAGTTAAGCCAACCCAAGCCAAGCCAAGTCAAGCCAAGCCAAGCCAACCCAAGCCAAGCCAAGCCAAGCCAAGCCAAGCCAAGCCAAGCCAAGCCAAGCCAAGCCAAGCCAAGCCAAGCCAAGCCCAGCCAAGCCAAGCCAAGCCAAGCCAAGCCAAGCCAAGCCAAGCCAAGCCAAGCCAAGCCAAGCCAAGCCAAGCCAAGCCAAGCCAAGCTAAAATAAATGAAACCAAGCCACGCCAAGCCAAGCCAAGCCAAACCAAGCCAAGCCAAGCCAAGCCAAGCCAAGCCATCCAAGCCAAGCCAAGCCAAGCCAAGCCAAGCCAAGCCAAGATAAGCCAAACCAAGCCAAGCCAAGCCAAGCCAAGCCAAGCCAAGCCAAGGTAATACAAGCCAAACCAAGCCAAGCCAAGACAAGCCAAGCCAAGCCAAGCCAAGCCAAGCCAAGCCAAGCCAAGCCAAGCCAAGATAAGCGAAGCCAAGCAAAGCCAAGCCAAGCCAAGCCAAGATAAGCCAAGCCAAGCCAAGCCAAGCCAACGCAAGCCAAGATAAGCCAAACCAAGACAAGCCAAGCCAAGTCAAGCCAAGCCAAGCCAAGCCGAGCCGAGCCAAACCAAGCCAAGCCAAGCCAAGCCAAGCCAAGCCAAGCTAAGCCAAGCCAAGCCAAGACAAGCTAAGCCAAGCCAAGCCAAGCCAAGCCAAGCCAAGCCAAGCCAAGAGAAGCCAAGCCAAGCCAATCCAACCCAAGCCAAGCCAAGCCAAGCCAAGCCAAGCCAAGCCAAGCCAAGCCAAGCCAAACCAAGCAAAGCTAAAATAAATGAAACCAAGCCATGCCAAGCCAAGCCAAGCCAAGCCAACCCAAGACAAGCCAAGCCAAGCCAAGCCAAACCAAGCCAAGCCAAGCCAAGCCAAGCCAAGCCAAGCCAAGCCAAGCCAAGCCAAGCTAAGCCAAGCCAAGCCAAGCCAAGACAAGCCAAGCCAAGCCAAGCCAAGCCAAGCCAAGCCAAGCCAAGAGAAGCCAAGCCAAGCCAAGCCAAGACAAGTTAAGCCAACCCAAGGCAAGCCAAGCCAAGCCAAGCCAAGCCAAGCCAAACCAAGCCAAGCCAAGCCAAGCCAAGCCAAGCCAAGCCAAGCCAACCCAAGCCAAGCCAAGCCAAGTTAAGCCAACTCAAGCAGCCAAGCCAAGCCAAACCAAGCCAAGCCAAGCCAAGCCATCCAAGCCAAGCCAAGCCAAGCCAAGCCAAGCCAAGCCAAGCCAAGATAAGCCAAGCCAAGCCAATACAAGCCAAGCCAAGCCAAGCCAAGCCAAGCCAAGCCAAGCCAAGCCAAGCCAAGCCAAGCCAAGCCAAGCCAAGCCAAGCCAAGCCAAGCCAAGCCAAGCCAAGCCAAGCCAAGCCAATCCAAGCCAAGCAAAGCTAAAATAAATAAAACCAAGCCATGCCAAGCTAAGACAAGCCAAACCAAGCCAAGCCAAGCCAAGCCAACCCAAGACAAGCCAAGCCAAGCCAAGCCAAGCCAAGCCAAGCCAAGCCAAGCCAAGCCAATCCAAGCCAAGCCAAGCCAAGGTAAGCCAAGCCAAGCCAAGCCAAGACAAGCCAAGCCAAGCCAAGCCAAGCCAAGCCAAGCCAAGCCAAGAGAAGCCAAGCCAAGCCAAGCCAAGACAAGTTAAGCCAATTCAAGCCAAGTCAAGCCAAGCCAAGCCAAGCCAAGCCAAGCCAAGCCAAGCCAAGCCAAGCCAAGCCAAGCCAAGCCAAGCCAAGCCAAGCCAAGCCAAGCCAAGCCAAGCCAAGCCAAGCCAAGCCAAGCCAAGCCAAGCCAAGCCAAGCCAAGCCAAGCCAAGCCAAGCCAAGCCAAGCCAAGCCAAGCCAAGCCAAGCCAAGCCAAGCCAAGCCAAGCCAAGCCAAGCCAAGCCAAGCCAAGCCAAGCCAAGCCAAGCCAATCCAAGCCAAGCAAAGTCAAGCTAACCCAAGCCAAGCCAAGCCAAGCCAAGCCAAGCCAAGCCAAGCCAAGCCAAGCCAAGCCAAGCCAAGCCAAGCCAAACCAAGCCTAGCCAAGCCAAGCCAAGCCAAGCTAAGCCAAGCCAAGCCAGGCCAAGCCAAGCCAAGCCAAGGCAAGCTAAGCCAAGCCAAGCCAGGCCAAACCAAGCCAAGCCAAACCAAGGCAAGCCAACCCAAGTCCAGCCAAGCCAAGTCAAGCCAAGCCAAGCCAAGCTAAGCCAAGCCAAGCCAGGCCAAGCCAAGCCAAGCCAAGCCAAGGCAAGCTAAGCCAAGCCAAGCCAGGCCAAGCCAAGCCAAGCCAAACCAAGCCAAGCCAAGTCAAGCCAAGCCAAGCCAAGCCAAGCCAATCCAAGCCAAGCCAAGCAAAGCCAAGCCAAGCCAAGTCAAGCCAAGCCAAGCCAAGCCAAGCCAAGCCAAGCCAGGCCAAGCCAAGCCAAGCCAAGCCAAGGCAAGCTAAGCCATGCCAAGCCAAGCCAAGCCAAGCTAAGCCAAGCCAAACCAAGCCAAGCCAAGCCAAGCCAAGCCAAGTCAAATCAAGGCAAGCCAACCCAAGCCAAGCCAAGAAAAACCAAGCCAAGTCAAGCCAAGCCAAACCAAGCCAAGCAAAGCCAAGCCAAGCCAAGCCAAGCCAGGCCAAGCCAAGCCAAGCCAAGGCAAGCTAAGCCAAACCAAGCCAATGCAAGCCAACCTAAGCCAACCCAAGCCAAGCCAAGCCAATCCAAGCCCAGACAAGCCAAGCCAAGCCAAGCCAAGCCAACCCAAGCCAAGCCAAGCCAAGCCAAGTTAAGCCAACCCAATCCAAGCCAAGTCAAGCCAAGCCAAGCCAAGCCAAGCCAAGCCAAGCTAAGCCAAGCCAAGCCAAGCCAAGCCAAGCCAAGCCAAGCCAAGCCAAACCAAGCCCAGCCAAGCCAAGCCAAGCCAAGCCAAGCCAAGCCAAGCCAAGCCAAGCCAAGCCAAGCCAAGCCAAGCCAAGCCAAGCCAAGCCAAGCCAAGCCAAGCCAAGCCAAGCCTAGCTAAAATAAATGAAACCAAGCCACGCCAAGCCAAGCCAAGCCAAACCAAGCCAAGCCAAGCCAAGCCAAGCCAAGCCATCCAAGCCAAGCCAAGCCAAGCCAAGCCAAGCCAAGCCAAGCCAAGATAAGCCAAACCAAGCCAAGCCAAGCCAAGCCAAGCCAAGCCAAGCCAAGCCAATACAAGCCAAGCCAAGCCAAGCCAAGCCAAGCCAAGCCAAGCCAAGCCAAGCCAATCCAAGCCCAGACAAGCCAAGCCAAGCCAAGCCAAGCCAACCCAAGCCAAGCCAAGCCAAGCCAAGTTAAGCCAACCCAAGCCAAGCCAAGTCAAGCCAAGCCAAGCCAACCCAAGCCAAGCCAAGCCAAGCCAAGCCAAGCCAAGCCAAGCCAAGCCAAGCCAAGCCAAGCCCAGCCAAGCCAAGCCAAGCCAAGCCAAGCCAAGCCAAGCCAAGCCAAGCCAAGCCAAGCCGAGCCAAGCCAAGCCAAGCCAAGCCAAGCCAAGCCAAGCCAAGCCAAGCTAAAATAAATGAAACCAAGCCACGCCAAGCCAAGCCAAGCCAAACCAAGCCAAGCCAAGCCAAGCCAAGCCAAGCCAAGCCATCCAAGCCAAGCCAAGCCAAGCCAAGCCAAGCCAAGCCAAGCCAAGCCAAGATAAGCCAAGCCAAGCCAATACAAGCCAAGCCAAGCCAAGCCAAGCCAAGCCAAGCCAAGCCAAGCCAAGCCAAGCCAAGCCAAGCCAAGCCAAGCCAAGCCAAGCCAAGCCAAGCCAAGCCGAGCCAAGCCAAGCCAAGCCAATCCAAGCCAAGCAAAGTCAAGCTAACCCAAGCCAAGCCAAGCCAAGCCAAGCCAAGCCAAGCCAAGCCAAGCCAAGCCAAGCCAAACCAAGCCTAGCCAAGCCAAGCCAAGCCAAGCTAAGCCAAGCCAAGCCAGGCCAAGCCAAGCCAAGCCAAGGCAAGCTAAGCCAAGCCAACCCAGGCCAAACCAAGCCAAGCCAAACCAAGGCAAGCCAACCCAAGTCCAGCCAAGCCAAGTCAAGCCAAGCCAAGCCAAGCTAAGCCAAGCCAAGCCAGGCCAAGCCAAGCCAAGCCAAGCCAAGGCAAGCTAAGCCAAGCCAAGCCAGGCCAAGCCAAGCCAAGCCAAACCAAGCCAAGCCAAGTCAAGCCAAGCCAAGCCAAGCCAAGCCAAGCCAATCCAAGCCAAGCCAAGCAAAGCCAAGCCAAGCCAAGTGAAGCCAAGCCAAGCCAAGCCAAGCCAAGCCAAGCCAAGCCAAGCCAAGCCAGGCCAAGCCAAGCCAAGCCAAGCCAAGGCAAGCTAAGCCATGCCAAGCCAAGCCAAGCCAAGCTAAGCCAAGCCAAGCCAAGCCAAGCCAAGCCAAGCCAAGCCAAGCCAAATCAAGGCAAGCCAACCCAAGCCAAGCCAAGAAAAGCCAAGCCAAGCCAAGCCAAGCCAAACCAAGCCAAGCAAAGCCAAGCCAAGCCAAGCCAAGCCAGGCCAAGCCAAGCCAAGCCAAGGCAAGCTAGGCCAAACCAAGCCAATGCAAGCCAACCTAAGCCAAGCCAAGCCAAGCCAAGCCAATCCAAGCCCAGACAAGCCAAGCCAAGCCAAGCCAAGCCAACCCAAGCCAAGCCAAGCCAAGCCAAGTTAAGCCAACCCAAGCCAAGCCAAGTCAAGCCAAGCCAAGCCAACCCAAGCCAAGCCAAGCCAAGCCAAGCCAAGCCAAGCCAAGCCAAGCCAAGCCAAGCCAAGCCAAGCCAAGCCAAGCCCAGCCAAGCCAAGCCAAGCCAAGCCAAGCCAAGCCAAGCCAAGCCAAGCCAAGCCAAGCCAAGCCAAGCCAAGCCAAGCCAAGCCAAGCTAAAATAAATGAAACCAAGCCACGCCAAGCCAAGCCAAGCCAAACCAAGCCAAGCCAAGCCAAGCCAAGCCAAGCCATCCAAGCCAAGCCAAGCCAAGCCAAGCCAAGCCAAGCCAAGATAAGCCAAACCAAGCCAAGCCAAGCCAAGCCAAGCCAAGCCAAGCCAAGGTAATACAAGCCAAACCAAGCCAAGCCAAGACAAGCCAAGCCAAGCCAAGCCAAGCCAAGCCAAGCCAAGCCAAGCCAAGCCAAGCCAAGCCAAGATAAGCGAAGCCAAGCAAAGCCAAGCCAAGCCAAGCCAAGATAAGCCAAGCCAAGCCAAGCCAAGCCAACGCAAGCCAAGATAAGCCAAACCAAGACAAGCCAAGCCAAGTCAAGCCAAGCCAAGCCAAGCCGAGCCGAGCCAAACCAAGCCAAGCCAAGCCAAGCCAAGCCAAGCCAAGCCGAGCCAAGCCAAGCCAAGCCAAGCCAAGCCAAGCCAAGCCAAGGTAATACAAGCCAAACCAAGCCAAGCCAAGACAAGCCAAGCCAAGCCAAGCCAAGCCAAGCCAAGCCAAGCCAAGCCAAGCCAAGCCAAGATAAGCGAAGCCAAGCAAAGCCAAGCCAAGCCAAGCCAAGATAAGCCAAGCCAAGCCAAGCCAAGCCAACGCAAGCCAAGATAAGCCAAACCAAGCCAAGCCCAGCCAAGCCAAGCCAAGCCAAGCCAACCCAACCCAAGCCAAGCCAAGCTAAGTTAAGCCAAGCCAAGCCAAGCCAAGCCAAGCCAAGCCAAGCCAAGCCAACCCAAGCCGAGCCGAGCCGAGCCGAGCCAAGCCAAGCCAAGCCAAGCCAAGTAAAGCCAAGCCAAGCCAAGCCAAGCCAGGCCAAGCCAAGCCAAGCCAAGCCAAGGCAAGCTAAGCCATGCCAAGCCAAGCCAAGCCAAGCTAAGCCAAGCCAAACCAAGCCAAGCCAAGCCAAGCCAAGCCAAGTCAAATCAAGGCAAGCCAACCCAAGCCAAGCCAAGAAAAACCAAGCCAAGTCAAGCCAAGCCAAACCAAGCCAAGCAAAGCCAAGCCAAGCCAAGCCAAGCCAGGCCAAGCCAAGCCAAGCCAAGGCAAGCTAAGCCAAACCAAGCCAATGCAAGCCAACCTAAGCCAACCCAAGCCAAGCCAAGCCAATCCAAGCCCAGACAAGCCAAGCCAAGCCAAGCCAAGCCAACCCAAGCCAAGCCAAGCCAAGCCAAGTTAAGCCAACCCAATCCAAGCCAAGTCAAGCCAAGCCAAGCCAAGCCAAGCCAAGCCAAGCTAAGCCAAGCCAAGCCAAGCCAAGCCAAGCCAAGCCAAGCCAAACCAAGCCCAGCCAAGCCAAGCCAAGCCAAGCCAAGCCAAGCCAAGCCAAGCCAAGCCAAGCCAAGCCAAGCCAAGCCAAGCCAAGCCAAGCCAAGCCAAGCCAAGCCAAGCCAAGCCTAGCTAAAATAAATGAAACCAAGCCACGCCAAGCCAAGCCAAGCCAAACCAAGCCAAGCCAAGCCAAGCCAAGCCAAGCCATCCAAGCCAAGCCAAGCCAAGCCAAGCCAAGCCAAGCCAAGATAAGCCAAACCAAGCCAAGCCAAGCCAAGCCAAGCCAAGCCAAGCCAAGCCAATACAAGCCAAGCCAAGCCAAGCCAAGCCAAGCCAAGCCAAGCCAAGCCAAGCCAATCCAAGCCCAGACAAGCCAAGCCAAGCCAAGCCAAGCCAACCCAACCCAAGCCAAGCCAAGCCAAGCCAAGTTAAGCCAACCCAAGCCAAGCCAAGTCAAGCCAAGCCAAGCCAACCCAAGCCAAGCCAAGCCAAGCCAAGCCAAGCCAAGCCAAGCCAAGCCAAGCCAAGCCAAGCCCAGCCAAGCCAAGCCAAGCCAAGCCAAGCCAAGCCAAGCCAAGCCAAGCCAAGCCAAGCCGAGCCAAGCCAAGCCAAGCCAAGCCAAGCCAAGCCAAGCCAAGCCAAGCTAAAATAAATGAAACCAAGCCACGCCAAGCCAAGCCAAGCCAAACCAAGCCAAGCCAAGCCAAGCCAAGCCAAGCCATCCAAGCCAAGCCAAGCCAAGCCAAGCCAAGCCAAGCCAAGCCAAGCCAAGATAAGCCAAGCCAAGCCAATACAAGCCAAGCCAAGCCAAGCCAAGCCAAGCCAAGCCAAGCCAAGCCAAGCCAAGCCAAGCCAAGCCAAGCCAAGCCAAGCCAAGCCAAGCCAAGCCAAGCCAAGCCGAGCCAAGCCAAGCCAAGCCAATCCAAGCCAAGCAAAGTCAAGCTAACCCAAGCCAAGCCAAGCCAAGCCAAGCCAAGCCAAGCCAAGCCAAGCCAAGCCATGCCAAACCAAGCCTAGCCAAGCCAAGCCAAGCCAAGCTAAGCCAAGCCAAGCCAGGCCAAGCCAAGCCAAGCCAAGGCAAGCTAAGCCAAGCCAACCCAGGCCAAACCAAGCCAAGCCAAACCAAGGCAAGCCAACCCAAGTCAAGCCAAGCCAAGTCAAGCCAAGCCAAGCCAAGCTAAGCCAAGCCAAGCCAGGCCAAGCCAAGCCAAGCCAAGCCAAGGCAAGCTAAGCCAAGCCAAGCCAGGCCAAGCCAAGCCAAGCCAAACCAAGCCAAGCCAAGTCAAGCCAAGCCAAGCCAAGCCAAGCCAAGCCAATCCAAGCCAAGCCAAGCAAAGCCAAGCCAAGCCAAGTGAAGCCAAGCCAAGCCAAGCCAAGCCAAGCCAAGCCAAGCCAAGCCAAGCCAGGCCAAGCCAAGCCAAGCCAAGCCAAGGCAAGCTAAGCCATGCCAAGCCAAGCCAAGCCAAGCTAAGCCAAGCCAAGCCAAGCCAAGCCAAGCCAAGCCAAGCCAAGCCAAATCAAGGCAAGCCAACCCAAGCCAAGCCAAGAAAAGCCAAGCCAAGCCAAGCCAAGCCAAACCAAGCCAAGCAAAGCCAAGCCAAGCCAAGCCAAGCCAGGCCAAGCCAAGCCAAGCCAAGGCAAGCTAAGCCAAACCAAGCCAATGCAAGCCAACCTAAGCCAAGCCAAGCCAAGCCAAGCCAATCCAAGCCCAGACAAGCCAAGCCAAGCCAAGCCAAGCCAACCCAAGCCAAGCCAAGCCAAGTTAAGCCAACCCAAGCCAAGCCAAGTCAAGCCAAGCCAAGCCAACCCAAGCCAAGCCAAGCCAAGCCAAGCCAAGCCAAGCCAAGCCAAGCCAAGCCAAGCCAAGCCAAGCCAAGCCAAGCCCAGCCAAGCCAAGCCAAGCCAAGCCAAGCCAAGCCAAGCCAAGCCAAGCCAAGCCAAGCCAAGCCAAGCCAAGCCAAGCCAAGCCAAGCCAAGCTAAAATAAATGAAACCAAGCCACGCCAAGCCAAGCCAAGCCAAACCAAGCCAAGCCAAGCCAAGCCAAGCCAAGCCATCCAAGCCAAGCCAAGCCAAGCCAAGCCAAGCCAAGCCAAGATAAGCCAAACCAAGCCAAGCCAAGCCAAGCCAAGCCAAGCCAAGCCAAGGTAATACAAGCCAAACCAAGCCAAGCCAAGACAAGCCAAGCCAAGCCAAGCCAAGCCAAGCCAAGCCAAGCCAAGCCAAGCCAAGCCAAGATAAGCGAAGCCAAGCAAAGCCAAGCCAAGCCAAGCCAAGATAAGCCAAGCCAAGCCAAGCCAAGCCAACGCAAGCCAAGATAAGCCAAACCAAGACAAGCCAAGCCAAGTCAAGCCAAGCCAAGCCAAGCCGAGCCGAGCCAAACCAAGCCAAGCCAAGCCAAGCCAAGCCAAGCCAAGCCGAGCCAAGCCAAGCCAAGCCAAGCCAAGCCAAGCCAAGCCAAGGTAATACAAGCCAAACCAAGCCAAGCCAAGACAAGCCAAGCCAAGCCAAGCCAAGCCAAGCCAAGCCAAGCCAAGCCAAGCCAAGCCAAGATAAGCGAAGCCAAGCAAAGCCAAGCCAAGCCAAGCCAAGATAAGCCAAGCCAAGCCAAGCCAAGCCAACGCAAGCCAAGATAAGCCAAACCAAGCCAAGCCCAGCCAAGCCAAGCCAAGCCAAGCCAACCCAACCCAAGCCAAGCCAAGCTAAGTTAAGCCAAGCCAAGCCAAGCCAAGCCAAGCCAAGCCAAGCCAAGCCAACCCAAGCCGAGCCGAGCCGAGCCGAGCCAAGCCAAGCCAAGCCAAGCCAAGTAAAGCCAAGCCAAGCCAAGCCAAGCCAAGCCCAGCCAAGCCAAGCCAAGCCAAGCCAACCCAAGCCAAGCCAAGCCAAGCCAAGGCAAGCCAAGCCAAGCCAAGCCAAGCCAAGCCAAGCCAAGACAAGCCAAGCCAAGCCAAGTCAAGCCAAGCCAAGCCAAGCCAAGCCAAGCCAACCCAAGCCAAGCCAAGCCAAGCTAAGTTAAGCCAACCCAAGCCAAGCCAAGCCAAGCCAAGCCAAGCCAACTCAAGCCAAGCCAAGCCAAGCCAAGCCAAGCCAAGCCAAGCCAAGCCAAGCCAAGCCAAGCCAAGCCAAGCCAAGCCAAGCCAAGCCAAGCCAAGCCAAGCCAAGCCAAGCCAAGCCAAGCCAAGCCAAGCCAAGCCAAGCCAAGCCAAGCCAAGCCAAGCCAAGCCAAGCCAAGCCAAGCCAAACCAAGCCAAGCCAAGCCAAGAGAAGCCAAGCCAAGCCAATCCAACCCAAGCCAAGCCAAGCCAAGCTAAGCCAAGCCAAGCCAAGCCAAGCCAAGCCAAGCCAAGCCAAGCCAAGCCAAGCCAAGCCGAGCCAAGCCAAGCCAAGCCAATCCAAGCCAAGCAAAGTCAAGCTAACCCAAGCCAAGCCAAGCCAAGCCAAGCCAAGCCAAGCCAAGCCAAGCCAAGCCAAGCCAAGCCAAGCCAAGCCAAGCCAAACCAAGCCTAGCCAAGCCAAGCCAAGCCAAGCTAAGCCAAGCCAAGCCAGGCCAAGCCAAGCCAAGCCAAGGCAAGCTAAGCCAAGCCAACCCAGGCCAAACCAAGCCAAGCCAAACCAAGGCAAGCCAACCCAAGTCCAGCCAAGCCAAGTCAAGCCAAGCCAAGCCAAGCTAAGCCAAGCCAAGCCAGGCCAAGCCAAGCCAAGCCAAGCCAAGGCAAGCTAAGCCAAGCCAAGCCAGGCCAAGCCAAGCCAAGCCAAACCAAGCCAAGCCAAGTCAAGCCAAGCCAAGCCAAGCCAAGCCAAGCCAATCCAAGCCAAGCCAAGCAAAGCCAAGCCAAGCCAAGTCAAGCCAAGCCAAGCCAAGCCAAGCCAAGCCAAGACAAGCCAAGCCAAGCCAGGCCAAGCCAAGCCAAGCCAAGCCAAGGCAAGCTAAGCCATGCCAAGCCAAGCCAAGCCAAGCTAAGCCAAGCCAAGCCAAGCCAAGCCAAGCCAAGCCAAGCCAAGCCAAATCAAGGCAAGCCAACACAAGCCAAGCCAAGAAAAGCCAAGCCAAGCCAAGCCAAGCCAAACCAAGCCAAGCAAAGCCAAGCCAAGCCAAGCCAAGCCAGGCCAAGCCAAGCCAAGCCAAGGCAAGCTAAGCCAAACTAAGCCAATGCAAGCCAACCTAAGCCAAGCCAAGCCAAGCCAAGCCAATCCAAGCCCAGACAAGCCAAGCCAAGCCAAGCCAAGCCAACCCAAGCCAAGCCAAGCCAAGATAAGCCAAACCAAGCCAAGCCAAGCCAAGCCAAGCCAAGCCAAGCCAAGGCAATACAAGCCAAACCAAGCCAAGCCAAGACAAGCCAAGCCAAGCCAAGCCAAGCCAAGCCAAGCCAAGCCAAGCCAAGCCAAGATAAGCGAAGGCAAGCTAAGCCAAACCAAGCCAATGCAAGCCAACCTAAGCCAACCCAAGCCAAGCCAAGCCAATCCAAGCCCAGACAAGCCAAGCCAAGCCAAGCCAAGCCAAGCCAAGCCAAGCCAAGTCAAGCCAAGCCAAGCCAAGCCGAGCCGAGCCAAACCAAGCCAAGCCAAGCCAAGCCAAGCCAAGCCAAGCCAAGCCCAGCCAAGCCAAGCCAAGCCAAGCCAACCCAACCCAAGCCAAGCCAAGCTAAGTTAAGCCAAGCCAAGCCAAGCCAAGCCAAGCCAAGCCAAGCCAAGCCAACCCAAGCCGAGCCGAGCCGAGCCGAGCCAAGCCAAGCCAAGCCAAGCCAAGTAAAGCCAAGCCAAGCCAAGCCAAGCCAAGCCCAGCCAAGCCAAGCCAAGCCAAGCCAACCCAAGCCAAGCCAAGCCAAGCCAAGGCAAGCCAAGCCAAGCCAAGCCAAGCCAAGCCAAGCCAAGCCAAGCCAAGCCAAGCCAAGTCAAGCCAAGCCAAGCCAAGCCAAGCCAAGCCAACCCAAGCCAAGCCAAGCCAAGCTAAGTTAAGCCAACCCAAGCCAAGCCAAGCCAAGCCAAGCCAAGCCAACTCAAGCCAAACCAAGCCAAGCCAAGCCAAGCCAAGCCAAGCCAAGCCAAGCCAAGCCAAGCCAAGCCAAGCCAAGCCAAGCCAAGCCAAGCCAAGCCAAGCCAAGCCAAGCCAAGCCAAGCCAAGCCAAGCCAAGCCAAGCCAAGCCAAGCCAAGCCAAACCAAGCCAAGCCAAGCCAAGAGAAGCCAATCCAAGCCAATCCAACCCAAGCCAAGCCAAGCCAAGCTAAGCCAAGCCAAGCCAGGCCAAGCCAAGCCAAGCCAAGCCAAGGCAAGCTAAGCCAAGCGAAGCCAGGCCAAACCAAGCCAAGCCATGCCAAGGCAAGCCAACCTAAGCCAAGCCAAGCCAAGCCAAGCCAAACCAAGCCAAGCTACGCCAAGCCAAGCCAGCCCAAACCAAGCCAAGCCAGGCCCAGGCAAGCCAACCTCAGCCAAGCCCAGCCAAGCCAAGCCAAGCCAAGCCAAGCCAAACCAAGCCAAGCCAAGCCAGGCCAGGCCAGGCCAGGCCAAGCCAAGCCAAGCCAAGCGAAGCCAAGCCAAGCCAAGCCAAGACAAGCCAAGCCAAGCCAAGCCAAGCCAAGCCAAGCAAAGTCAAGTTAACCCAAGCCCAGCCTAGCAAAGCCAAGCCAAGCCAAGCCAAGCCAAGCCAAGCCAAGTCAAGCCAAGCCAAACCAAGCCCAGCCAAGGCAAGCTAAGCCAAGCCAAGCCCAGCCAAGCCAAGCCAAGCCAAGCCAAGCCAAGCTAAGCCAAGCCAAGCCAAGACAAGCCAAGCCAAGCCAAGCCAAGCCTAGGCAAGAGAAGCCAAGCCAAGCCAATCCAACCCAAGCCAAGCCAAGCCAAGCCAAGCCAAGCCAAGCCAAGCCAAGCCAAGCCAAGCCAAGCCAAGCCAAACCAAGCCAAGCAAAGCCAAGCCAAGCCAAGCCAAGCCAGGCCAAGCCAAGCCAAGCCAAGCCAAGGCAAGCCAAGCCAAGCCAAGCCATACCAAGCCAAGCCAAGCCAAGCCAAGCCAAGCCAAGCCAAGCCAAGCCAAGCCAACTCAAGCCAAGCCAAGCCAAGCCAAGCCCAGCCAAGCCAAGCCAAGCCAAGCCAACCCAAGCCAAGCCAAGCCAAGCCAAGGCAAGCCAAGCCAAGCCAAGCCAAGCCAAGCCAAGCCAAGCCAAGCCAAGCCAAGCCAAGCCAAGTCAAGCCAAGCCAAGCCAAGCCAAGCCAGGCCAAGCCAAGCCAAGCCAAGCCAAGGCAAGATAAGCCATGCCAAGCCAAGGCAAGTCAAGCTAAGCCAAGCCAAACCAAGCCAAGCCAAGCCAAGCCAAGCCAAGTCAAATCAAGGCAAGCCAACCCAAGCCAAGCCAAGAAAAACCAAGCCAAGTCAAGCCAAGCCAAACCAAGCCAAGCAAAGCCAAGCCAAGCCAAGCCAAGCCAGGCCAAGCCAAGCCAAGCCAAACCAAGCCAAGCCAAGCCAAGCCAAGCCAAGCCAAGCCAAGCCAAGCCCAGCCAAGCCAAGCCAAGCCAAGCCAAGCCAAGCCAAGCCAAGCCAAGCCAAGCCAAGCCGAGCCAAGCCAAGCCAAGCCAAGCCAAGCCAAGCCAAGCCAAGCCAAGCCAAGCCAAGCTAAAATAAATGAAACCAAGCCACGCCAAGCCAAGCCAAGCCAAACCAAGCCAAGCCAAGCCAAGCCAAGCCAAGCCAAGCCATCCAAGCCAAGCCAAGCCAAGCCAAGCCAAGCCAAGCCAAGATAAGCCAAGCCAAGCCAATACAAGCCAAGCCAAGCCAAGCCAAGCCAAGCCAAGCCAAGCCAAGCCAAGCCAAGCCAAGCCAAGCCAAGCCAAGCCAAGCCAAGCCAAGCCAAGCCAAGCCAAGCCAAGCCAAGCCAAGCCGAGCCAAGCCAAGCCAAGCCAATCCAAGCCAAGCAAAGTCAAGCTAACCCAAGCCAAGCCAAGCCAAGCCAAGCCAAGGCAAGCTAAGCCAAACTAAGCCAATGCAAGCCAACCTAAGCCAAGCCAAGCCAAGCCAAGCCAATCCAAGCCCAGACAAGCCAAGCCAAGCCAAGCCAAGCCAACCCAAGCCAAGCCAAGCCAAGCCAAGTTAAGCCAACCCAAGCCAAGCCAAGTCAAGCCAAGCCAAGCCAACCCAAGCCAAGCCAAGCCAACCCAGGCCAAACCAAGCCAAGCCAAACCAAGGCAAGCCAACCCAAGTCCAGCCAAGCCAAGTCAAGCCAAGCCAAGCCAAGCTAAGCCAAGCCAAGCCAGGCCAAGCCAAGCCAAGCCAAGCCAAGGCAAGCTAAGCCAAGCCAAGCCAGGCCAAGCCAAGCCAAGCCAAACCAAGCCAAGCCAAGTCAAGCCAAGCCAAGCCAAGCCAAGCCAAGCCAATCCAAGCCAAGCCAAGCAAAGCCAAGCCAAGCCAAGTCAAGCCAAGCCAAGCCAAGCCAAGCCAAGCCAAGACAAGCCAAGCCAAGCCAGGCCAAGCCAAGCCAAGCCAAGCCAAGGCAAGCTAAGCCATGCCAAGCCAAGCCAAGCCAAGCTAAGCCAAGCCAAGCCAAGCCAAGCCAAGCCAAGCCAAGCCAAGCCAAATCAAGGCAAGCCAACACAAGCCAAGCCAAGAAAAGCCAAGCCAAGCCAAGCCAAGCCAAACCAAGCCAAGCAAAGCCAAGCCAAGCCAAGCCAAGCCAGGCCAAGCCAAGCCAAGCCAAGGCAAGCTAAGCCAAACTAAGCCAATGCAAGCCAACCTAAGCCAAGCCAAGCCAAGCCAAGCCAATCCAAGCCCAGACAAGCCAAGCCAAGCCAAGCCAAGCCAACCCAAGCCAAGCCAAGCCAAGCCAAGTTAAGCCAACCCAAGCCAAGCCAAGTCAAGCCAAGCCAAGCCAACCCAAGCCAAGCCAAGCCAAGCCAAGCCAAACCAAGCCAAGCCAAGCCAAGCCAAGCCAAGCCAAGCCAAGCCCAGCCAAGCCAAGCCAAGCCAAGCCAAGCCAAGCCAAGCCAAGCCAAGCCAAGCCAAGCCAAGCCAAGCCAAGCCAAGCCAAGCCAAGCCAAGCCAAGCCAAGCTAAAATAAATGAAACCAAGCCACGCCAAGCCAAGCCAAGCCAAACCAAGCCAAGCCAAGCCAAGCCAAGCCAAGCCATCCAAGCCAAGCCAAGCCAAGCCAAGCCAAGCCAAGCCAAGCCAAGATAAGCCAAACCAAGCCAAGCCAAGCCAAGCCAAGCCAAGCCAAGCCAAGGCAATACAAGCCAAACCAAGCCAAGCCAAGACAAACCAAGCCAAGCCAAGCCAAGCCAAGCCAAGCCAAGCCAAGCCAAGCCAAGATAAGCGAAGCCAAGCAAAGCCAAGCCAAGCCAAGCCAAGATAAGCCAAGCCAAGCCAAGCCAAGCCAAGCCAAGCCTAGCCAACGCAAGCCAAGATAAGCCAAACCAAGCCAAGCCAAGCCAAGTCAAGCCAAGCCAAGCCAAGCCGAGCCGAGCCAAACCAAGCCAAGCCAAGCCAAGCCAAGCCAAGCCAAGCCAAGCCCAGCCAAGCCAAGCCAAGCCAAGCCAACCCAACCCAAGCCAAGCCAAGCTAAGTTAAGCCAAGCCAAGCCAAGCCAAGCCAAGCCAACCCAAGCCAAGCCAACCCAAGCCGAGCCGAGCCGAGCCGAGCCAAGCCAAGCCAAGCCAAGCCAAGTAAAGCCAAGCCAAGCCAAGCCAAGCCAAGCCCAGCCAAGCCAAGCCAAGCCAAGCCAACCCAAGCCAAGCCAAGCCAAGCCAAGGCAAGCCAAGCCAAGCCAAGCCAAGCCAAGCCAAGCCAAGCCAAGCCAAGCCAAGCCAAGTCAAGCCAAGCCAAGCCAAGCCAAGCCAAGCCAACCCAAGCCAAGCCAAGCCAAGCTAAGTTAAGCCAACCCAAGCCAAGCCAAGCCAAGCCAAGCTAAGCCAACTCAAGCCAAGCCAAGCCAAGCCAAGCCAAGCCAAGCCAAGCCAAGCCAAGCCAAGCCAAGCCAAGCCAAGCCAAGCCAAGCCAAGCCAAGTTAAGCCAAGCCAAGCCAAGCCAAGCCAAGCCAAGCCAAGCCAAGCCAAGCCAAGCCAAGCCAAGCCAAGCCAAGCCAAACCAAGCCAAGCCAAGCCAAGAGAAGCCAAGCCAAGCCAATCCAACCCAAGCCAAGCCAAACCAAGCTAAGCCAAGCCAAGCCAGGCCAAGCCAAGCCAAGCCAAGCCAAGGCAAGCTAAGCCAAGCGAAGCCAGGCCAAACCAAGCCAAGCCATGCCAAGGCAAGCCAACCTAAGCCAAGCCAAGCCAAGCCAAGCCAAACCAAGCCAAGCTACGCCAAGCCAAGCCAGCCCAAACCAAGCCAAGCCAGGCCCAGGCAAGCCAACCTCAGCCAAGCCCAGCCAAGTCAAGCCAAGCCAAGCCAAGCCAAACCAAGCCAAGCCAAGCCAGGCCAGGCCAGGCCAGGCCAAGCCAAGCCAAGCCAAGCGAAGCCAAGCCAAGCCAAGCCAAGACAAGCCAAGCCAAGCCAAGCCAAGCCAAGCAAAGTCAAGTTAACCCAAGCCCAGCCTAGCGAAGCCAAGCCAAGCCAAGCCAAGCCAAGCCAAGCCAAGTCAAGCCAAGCCAAACCAAGCCCAGCCAAGGCAAGCTAAGCCAAGCCAAGCCAAGCCAAGCAAAGCCAAGCCAAGCCAAGTCAAGCCAAGCCAAGCCAAGCCAAGCCAAGCCAAGCCAAGCCAAGCCAGGCCAAGCCAAGCCAAGCCAAGCCAAGGCAAGCTAAGCCATGCCAAGCCAAGCCAAGCCAAGCTAAGCCAAGCCAAACCAAGCCAAGCCAAGCCAAGCCAAGCCAAGTCAAATCAAGGCAAGCCAACCCAAGCCAAGCCAAGAAAAGCCAAGCCAAGCCAAGCCAAGCCAAACCAAGCCAAGCAAAGCCAAGCCAAGCCAAACCAAGCCAGGCCAAGCCAAGCCAAGCCAAGGCAAGCTAAGCCAAACCAAGCCAAGGCAAGCCAACCTAAGCCAACCCAAGCCAAGCCAAGCCAATCCAAGCCCAGACAAGCCAAGCCAAGCCAAGCCAAGCCAACCCAAGCCAAGCCAAGCAAAGCCAAGTTAAGCCAACCCAAGCCAAGCCAAGTCAAGCCAAGCCAAGCCAAGCCAAGCCAAGCCAAGCCAAGCCAAGCCAAGCCAAGCCAAGCCAAGCCAAGCCAAGCCAAGCCCAGCCAAGCCAAGCCAAGCCAAGCCAAGCCAAGCCAAGCCAAGCCAAGCCAAGCCAAGCAAAGCCAAGCCAAGCCAAGCCAAGCCAAGCCAAGCCAAGCCAAGCCAAGCCAAGCCAAGCCAGGCCTAGCTAAAATAAATGAAACCAAGCCACGCCAAGCAAAGCCAAGTTAAGCCAACCCAAGCCAAGCCAAGTCAAGCCAAGCCAAGCCAAGCCAAGCCAAGCCAAGCCAAGCCAAGCCAAGCCAAGCCAAGCCAAGCCAAGCCAAGCCAAGCCAAGCCCAGCCAAGCCAAGCCAAGCCAAGCCAAGCCAAGCCAAGCCAAGCCAAGCCAAGCCAAGCCAAGCCAAGCCAAGCCAAGCCAAGCCAAGCCAAGCCAAGCCAAGCCAACCTAAGCCAACCCAAGCCAAGCCAAGCCAAGCCAAGCCAAGCCAAGCCAAGCCAAGCCAAGCCAAGCCAAGCCAAGCCAAGCCAAGCCAAGCCAAGCCAACCTAAGCCAACCCAAGCCAAGCCAAGCCAATCCAAGCCCAGACAAGCCAAGCCAAGCCAAGCCAAGCCAACCCAAGCCAAGCCAAGCAAAGCCAAGTTAAGCCAAGCCAAGCCAAGCCAAGCCAAGCCAAGCCAAGCCAAGCCAAGCCAAGCCAAGCCAAGCCAAGCCAGGCCAAGCCAAGCCAAGCCAAGCCAAGCCAAGCCAAGCCGAGCCAAGCCAAGCCAAGCCAAGCCAAGCCAAGCCAAGCCAAGCCAAGCCAAGCCAAGCTAAAATAAATGAAACCAAGCCACGCCAAGCCAAGCCAAGCCAAACCAAGCCAAGCCAAGCCAAGCCAAGCCAAGCCAAGCCATCCAAGCCAAGCCAAGCCAAGCCAAGCCAAGCCAAGCCAAGCCAAGATAAGCCAAGCCAAGCCAATACAAGCCAAGCCAAGCCAAGCCAAGCCAAGCCAAGCCAAGCCAAGCCAAGCCAAGCCAAGCCAAGCCAAGCCAAGCCAAGCCAAGCCAAGCCAAGCCAAGCCAAGCCAAGCCAAGCCAAGCCAAGCCGAGCCAAGCCAAGCCAAGCCAATCCAAGCCAAGCAAAGTCAAGCTAACCCAAGCCAAGCCAAGCCAAGCCAAGCCAAGCCAAGCCAAGCCAAGCCAAGCCAAGCCAAGCCAAGCCAAGCCAAACCAAGCCTAGCCAAGCCAAGCCAAGCCAAGCTAAGCCAAGCCAAGCCAGGCCAAGCCAAGCCAAGCCAAGGCAAGCTAAGCCAAGCCAACCCAGGCCAAACCAAGCCAAGCCAAACCAAGGCAAGCCAACCCAAGTCCAGCCAAGCCAAGTCAAGCCAAGCCAAGCCAAGCTAAGCCAAGCCAAGCCAGGCCAAGCCAAGCCAAGCCAAGCCAAGGCAAGCTAAGCCAAGCCAAGCCAGGCCAAGCCAAGCCAAGCCAAACCAAGCCAAGCCAAGTCAAGCCAAGCCAAGCCAAGCCAAGCCAAGCCAATCCAAGCCAAGCCAAGCAAAGCCAAGCCAAGCCAAGTCAAGCCAAGCCAAGCCAAGCCAAGCCAAGCCAAGACAAGCCAAGCCAAGCCAGGCCAAGCCAAGCCAAGCCAAGCCAAGGCAAGCTAAGCCATGCCAAGCCAAGCCAAGCCAAGCTAAGCCAAGCCAAGCCAAGCCAAGCCAAGCCAAGCCAAGCCAAGCCAAATCAAGGCAAGCCAACACAAGCCAAGCCAAGAAAAGCCAAGCCAAGCCAAGCCAAGCCAAACCAAGCCAAGCAAAGCCAAGCCAAGCCAAGCCAAGCCAGGCCAAGCCAAGCCAAGACAAGGCAAGCTAAGCCAAACTAAGCCAATGCAAGCCAACCTAAGCCAAGCCAAGCCAAGCCAAGCCAATCCAAGCCCAGACAAGCCAAGCCAAGCCAAGCCAAGCCAACCCAAGCCAAGCCAAGCCAAGCCAAGTTAAGCCAACCCAAGCCAAGCCAAGTCAAGCCAAGCCAAGCCAACCCAAGCCAAGCCAAGCCAAGCCAAGCCAAGCCAAGCCAAGCCAAGCCAAGCCAAGCCAAGCCAAGCCAAGCCAAGCCCAGCCAAGCCAAGCCAAGCCAAGCCAAGCCAAGCCAAGCCAAGCCAAGCCAAGCCAAGCCAAGCCAAGCCAAGCCAAGCCAAGCCAAGCCAAGCCAAGCCAAGCCAAGCTAAAATAAATGAAACCAAGCCACGCCAAGCCAAGCCAAGCCAAACCAAGCCAAGCCAAGCCAAGCCAAGCCAAGCCATCCAAGCCAAGCCAAGCCAAGCCAAGCCAAGCCAAGCCAAGCCAAGATAAGCCAAACCAAGCCAAGCCAAGCCAAGCCAAGCCAAGCCAAGCCAAGGCAATACAAGCCAAACCAAGCCAAGCCAAGACAAGCCAAGCCAAGCCAAGCCAAGCCAAGCCAAGCCAAGCCAAGCCAAGCCAAGATAAGCGAAGCCAAGCAAAGCCAAGCCAAGCCAAGCCAAGATAAGCCAAGCCAAGCCAAGCCAAGCCAAGCCAAGCCTAGCCAACGCAAGCCAAGATAAGCCAAACCAAGCCAAGCCAAGCCAAGTCAAGCCAAGCCAAGCCAAGCCGAGCCGAGCCAAACCAAGCCAAGCCAAGCCAAGCCAAGCCAAGCCAAGCCAAGCCCAGCCAAGCCAAGCCAAGCCAAGCCAACCCAACCCAAGCCAAGCCAAGCTAAGTTAAGCCAAGCCAAGCCAAGCCAAGCCAAGCCAAGCCAAGCCAAGCCAACCCAAGCCGAGCCGAGCCGAGCCGAGCCAAGCCAAGCCAAGCCAAGTAAAGCCAAGCCAAGCCAAGCCAAGCCAAGCCCAGCCAAGCCAAGCCAAGCCAAGCCAACCCAAGCCAAGCCAAGCCAAGCCAAGGCAAGCCAAGCCAAGCCAAGCCAAGCCAAGCCAAGCCAAGCCAAGCCAAGCCAAGCCAAGTCAAGCCAAGCCAAGCCAAGCCAAGCCAAGCCAACCCAAGCCAAGCCAAGCCAAGCTAAGTTAAGCCAACCCAAGCCAAGCCAAGCCAAGCCAAGCCAAGCCAACTCAAGCCAAGCCAAGCCAAGCCAAGCCAAGCCAAGCCAAGCCAAGCCAAGCCAAGCCAAGCCAAGCCAAGCCAAGCCAAGCCAAGCCAAGCCAAGCCAAGTTAAGCCAAGCCAAGCCAAGCCAAGCCAAGCCAAGCCAAGCCAAGCCAAGCCAAGCCAAGCCAAGTCAAACCAAGCCAAGCCAAGCCAAGAGAAGCCAAGCCAAGCCAATCCAACCCAAGCCAAGCCAAACCAAGCTAAGCCAAGCCAAGCCAGGCCAAGCCAAGCCAAGCCAAGCCAAGGCAAGCTAAGCCAAGCGAAGCCAGGCCAAACCAAGCCAAGCCATGCCAAGGCAAGCCAACCTAAGCCAAGCCAAGCCAAGCCAAGCCAAACCAAGCCAAGCTACGCCAAGCCAAGCCAGCCCAAACCAAGCCAAGCCAGGCCCAGGCAAGCCAACCTCAGCCAAGCCCAGCCAAGTCAAGCCAAGCCAAGCCAAGCCAAACCAAGCCAAGCCAAGCCAGGCCAGGCCAGGCCAGGCCAAGCCAAGCCAAGCCAAGCGAAGCCAAGCCAAGCCAAGCCAAGACAAGCCAAGCCAAGCCAAGCCAAGCCAAGCAAAGTCAAGTTAACCCAAGCCCAGCCTAGCGAAGCCAAGCCAAGCCAAGCCAAGCCAAGCCAAGCCAAGTCAAGCCAAGCCAAACCAAGCCCAGCCAAGGCAAGCTAAGCCAAGCCAAGCCAAGCCAAGCAAAGCCAAGCCAAGCCAAGTCAAGCCAAGCCAAGCCAAGCCAAGCCAAGCCAAGCCAAGCCAAGCCAGGCCAAGCCAAGCCAAGCCAAGCCAAGGCAAGCTAAGCCATGCCAAGCCAAGCCAAGCCAAGCTAAGCCAAGCCAAACCAAGCCAAGCCAAGCCAAGCCAAGCCAAGTCAAATCAAGGCAAGCCAACCCAAGCCAAGCCAAGAAAAGCCAAGCCAAGCCAAGCCAAGCCAAACCAAGCCAAGCAAAGCCAAGCCAAGCCAAACCAAGCCAGGCCAAGCCAAGCCAAGCCAAGGCAAGCTAAGCCAAACCAAGCCAAGGCAAGCCAACCTAAGCCAACCCAAGCCAAGCCAAGCCAATCCAAGCCCAGACAAGCCAAGCCAAGCCAAGCCAAGCCAACCCAAGCCAAGCCAAGCAAAGCCAAGTTAAGCCAACCCAAGCCAAGCCAAGTCAAGCCAAGCCAAGCCAAGCCAAGCCAAGCCAAGCCAAGCCAAGCCAAGCCAAGCCAAGCCAAGCCAAGCCAAGCCAAGCCCAGCCAAGCCAAGCCAAGCCAAGCCAAGCCAAGCCAAGCCAAGCCAAGCCAAGCCAAGCAAAGCCAAGCCAAGCCAAGCCAAGCCAAGCCAAGCCAAGCCAAGCCAAGCCAAGCCAAGCCAGGCCTAGCTAAAATAAATGAAACCAAGCCACGCCAAGCAAAGCCAAGTTAAGCCAACCCAAGCCAAGCCAAGTCAAGCCAAGCCAAGCCAAGCCAAGCCAAGCCAAGCCAAGCCAAGCCAAGCCAAGCCAAGCCAAGCCAAGCCAAGCCAAGCCAAGCCCAGCCAAGCCAAGCCAAGCCAAGCCAAGCCAAGCCAAGCCAAGCCAAGCCAAGCCAAGCCAAGCCAAGCCAAGCCAAGCCAAGCCAAGCCAAGCCAAGCCAAGCCAAGCCAAGCCAAGCCAACCTAAGCCAACCCAAGCCAAGCCAAGCCAAGCCAAGCCAAGCCAAGCCAAGCCAAGCCAAGCCAAGCCAAGCCAAGCCAAGCCAAGCCAAGCCAAGCCAAGCCAAGCCAAGCCAACCTAAGCCAACCCAAGCCAAGCCAAGCCAATCCAAGCCCAGACAAGCCAAGCCAAGCCAAGCCAAGCCAACCCAAGCCAAGCCAAGCAAAGCCAAGTTAAGCCAAGCCAAGCCAAGCCAAGCCAAGCCAAGCCAAGCCAAGCCAAGCCAAGCCAAGCCAAGCCAAGTCAAGCCAAGCCAAAGCAAGCTAAGCCAAGCCAAGCCAGGCCAAGCCAAGCCAAGCCAAGCCAAGGCAAGCTAAGCCAAGCCAAGCCAGGCCAAGCCAAGCCAAGCCAAACCAAGCCAAGCCAAGTCAAGCCAAGCCAAGCCAAGCCAAGCCAAGCCAAGCCAAGCCAAGCCAAGCTAAAATTAATGAAACCAAGCCACGCCAAGCCAAGCCAAGCCAAACCAAGCCAAGCCAAGCCAAGCCAAGCCAAGCCATCCAAGCCAAGCCAAGCCAAGCCAAGCCAAGCCAAGCCAAGCCAAGATAAGCCAAACCAAGCCAAGCCAAGCCAAGCCAAGCCAAGCCAAGCCAAGGCAATACAAGCCAAACCAAGCCAAGCCAAGACAAGCCAAGCCAAGCCAAGCCAAGCCAAGCCAAGCCAAGCCAAGCCAAGCCAAGATAAGCGAAGCCAAGCAAAGCCAAGCCAAGCCAAGCCAAGATAAGCCAAGCCAAGCCAAGCCAAGCCAAGCCAAGCCAAGCCAACGCAAGCCAAGATAAGCCAAACCAAGCCAAGCCAAGCCAAGTCAAGCCAAGCCAAGCCAAGCCGAGCCGAGCCAAACCAAGCCAAGCCAAGCCAAGCCAAACCAAGCCAAGCCAAGCCCAGCCAAGCCAAGCCAAGCCAAGCCAACCCAACCCAAGCCAAGCCAAGCTAAGTTAAGCCAAGCCAAGCCAAGCCAAGCAAAGCCAAGCCAACCCAAGCCGAGCCGAGCCAAGCCGAGCCAAGCCAAGCCAAGCCAAGCCAAGTAAAGCCAAGCCAAGCCAAGCCAAGCCAAGCCCAGCCAAGCCAAGCCAAGCCAAGCCAACCCAAGCCAAGCCAAGCCAAGCCAAGGCAAGCCAAGCCAAGCCAAGCCAAGCCAAGCCAAGCCAAGCCAAGCCAAGCCAAGCCAAGTCAAGCCAAGCCAAGCCAAGCCAAGCCAAGCCAACCCAAGCCAAGCCAAGCCAAGCTAAGTTAAGCCAACCCAAGCCAAGCCAAGCCAAGCCAAGCCAAGCCAACTCAAGCCAAGCCAAGCCAAACCAAGCCAAGCCAAGCCAAGCCAAGCCAAGCCAAGCCAAGCCAAGCCAAGCCAAGCCAAGCCAAGCCAAGCCAAGCCAAGCCAAGCCAAGCCAAGCCAAGCCAAGTCAAGCCAAGCCAAGCCAAGCCAAGCCAAGCCAAGCCAAACCAAGCCAAGCCAAGCCAAGAGAAGCCAAGCCAAGCCAATCCAACCCAAGCCAAGCCAAGCCAAGCTAAGCCAAGCCAAGCCAGGCCAAGCCAAGCCAAGCCAAGCCAAGGCAAGCTAAGCCAAGCGAAGCCAGGCCAAACCAAGCCAAGCCATGCCAAGGCAAGCCAACCTAAGCCAAGCCAAGCCAAGCCAAACCAAGCCAAGCTACGCCAAGCCAAGCCAGCCCAAACCAAGCCAAGCCAGGCCCAGGCAAGCCAACCTCAGCCAAGCCCAGCCAAGCCAAGCCAAGCCAAGCCAAACCAAGTCAAGCCAAGCCAGGCCAGGCCAGACCAGGCCAAGCCAAGCCAAGCCAAGCGAAGCCAAGCCAAGCCAAGCCAAGAAAAGCCAAGCCAAGCCAAGCCAAGCCAAGCAAAGTCAAGTTAACCCAAGCCCAGCCTAGCGAAGCCAAGCCAAGCCAAGCCAAGCCAAGCCAAGCCAAGTCAAGCCAAGCCAAACCAAGCCCAGCCAAGGCAAGCTAAGCCAAGCCAAGCCAGGCCAAGCCAAGCCAAGCCAAACCAAGCCAAGCCAAGTCAAGCCAAGCCAAGCCAAGCCAAGCCAAGCCAATCCAAGCCAAGCCAAGCAAAGCCAAGCCAAGCCAAGTCAAGCCAAGCCAAGCCAAGCCAAGCCAAGCCAAGCCAAGCCAGGCCAAGCCAAGCCAAGCCAAGCCAAGGCAAGCTAAGCCATGCCAAGCCAAGCCAAGCCAAGCTAAGCCAAGCCAAACCAAGCCAAGCCAAGCCAAGCCAAGCCAAGTCAAATCAAGGCAAGCCAACCCAAGCCAAGCCAAGAAAAGCCAAGCCAAGCCAAGCCAAGCCAAACCAAGCCAAGCAAAGCCAAGCCAAGCCAAGCCAAGCCAGGCCAAGCCAAGCCAAGCCAAGGCAAGCTAAGCCAAACCAAGCCAAGGCAAGCCAACCTAAGCCAACCCAAGCCTAGCCAAGCCAATCCAAGCCCAGACAAGCCAAGCCAAGCCAAGCCAAGCCAACCCAAGCCAAGCCAAGCAAAGCCAAGTTAAGCCAACCCAAGCCAAGCCAAGTCAAGCCAAGCCAAGCCAAGCCAAGCCAAGCCAAGCCAAGCCAAGCCAAGCCAAGCCAAGCCAAGCCAAGCCAAGCCAAGCCAAGCCCAGCCAAGCCAAGCCAAGCCAAGCCAAGCCAAGCCAAGCCAAGCCAAGCCAAGCCAAGCCAAGCCAAGCCAAGCCAAGCCAAGCCAAGCCAAGCCAAGCCAAGCCAAGCCAAGCCAAGCCAAGCCAAGCCAAGCCAAGCCAAGTCAAGCCAAGCCAAGCCAAGCCAAGCCAAGCCAAGCCAAACCAAGCCAAGCCAAGCCAAGAGAAGCCAAGCCAAGCCAATCCAACCCAAGCCAAGCCAAGCCAAGCTAAGCCAAGCCAAGCCAGGCCAAGCCAAGCCAAGCCAAGCCAAGGCAAGCTAAGCCAAGCGAAGCCAGGCCAAACCAAGCCAAGCCATGCCAAGGCAAGCCAACCTAAGCCAAGCCAAGCCAAGCCAAACCAAGCCAAGCTACGCCAAGCCAAGCCAGCCCAAACCAAGCCAAGCCAGGCCCAGGCAAGCCAACCTCAGCCAAGCCCAGCCAAGCCAAGCCAAGCCAAGCCAAGCCAAACCAAGTCAAGCCCAGACAAGCCAAGCCAAGCCAAGCCAAGCCAACCCAAGCCAAGCCAAGCAAAGCCAAGTTAAGCCAAGCCAAGCCAAGCCAAGCCAAGCCAAGCCAAGCCAAGCCAAGCCAAGCCAAGCCAAGCCAAGCCAGGCCAAGCCAAGCCAAGCCAAGCCAAGCCAAGCCAAGCCGAGCCAAGCCAAGCCAAGCCAAGCCAAGCCAAGCCAAGCCAAGCCAAGCCAAGCCAAGCTAAAATAAATGAAACCAAGCCACGCCAAGCCAAGCCAAGCCAAACCAAGCCAAGCCAAGCCAAGCCAAGCCAAGCCAAGCCATCCAAGCCAAGCCAAGCCAAGCCAAGCCAAGCCAAGCCAAGCCAAGATAAGCCAAGCCAAGCCAATACAAGCCAAGCCAAGCCAAGCCAAGCCAAGCCAAGCCAAGCCAAGCCAAGCCAAGCCAAGCCAAGCCAAGCCAAGCCAAGCCAAGCCAAGCCAAGCCAAGCCAAGCCAAGCCAAGCCAAGCCAAGCCGAGCCAAGCCAAGCCAAGCCAATCCAAGCCAAGCAAAGTCAAGCTAACCCAAGCCAAGCCAAGCCAAGCCAAGCCAAGCCAAGCCAAGCCAAGCCAAGCCAAGCCAAGCCAAGCCAAACCAAGCCTAGCCAAGCCAAGCCAAGCCAAGCTAAGCCAAGCCAAGCCAGGCCAAGCCAAGCCAAGCCAAGGCAAGCTAAGCCAAGCCAACCCAGGCCAAACCAAGCCAAGCCAAACCAAGGCAAGCCAACCCAAGTCCAGCCAAGCCAAGTCAAGCCAAGCCAAGCCAAGCTAAGCCAAGCCAAGCCAGGCCAAGCCAAGCCAAGCCAAGCCAAGGCAAGCTAAGCCAAGCCAAGCCAGGCCAAGCCAAGCCAAGCCAAACCAAGCCAAGCCAAGTCAAGCCAAGCCAAGCCAAGCCAAGCCAAGCCAATCCAAGCCAAGCCAAGCAAAGCCAAGCCAAGCCAAGTCAAGCCAAGCCAAGCCAAGCCAAGCCAAGCCAAGACAAGCCAAGCCAAGCCAGGCCAAGCCAAGCCAAGCCAAGCCAAGGCAAGCTAAGCCATGCCAAGCCAAGCCAAGCCAAGCTAAGCCAAGCCAAGCCAAGCCAAGCCAAGCCAAGCCAAGCCAAGCCAAATCAAGGCAAGCCAACACAAGCCAAGCCAAGAAAAGCCAAGCCAAGCCAAGCCAAGCCAAACCAAGCCAAGCAAAGCCAAGCCAAGCCAAGCCAAGCCAGGCCAAGCCAAGCCAAGACAAGGCAAGCTAAGCCAAACTAAGCCAATGCAAGCCAACCTAAGCCAAGCCAAGCCAAGCCAAGCCAATCCAAGCCCAGACAAGCCAAGCCAAGCCAAGCCAAGCCAACCCAAGCCAAGCCAAGCCAAGCCAAGTTAAGCCAACCCAAGCCAAGCCAAGTCAAGCCAAGCCAAGCCAACCCAAGCCAAGCCAAGCCAAGCCAAGCCAAGCCAAGCCAAGCCAAGCCAAGCCAAGCCAAGCCAAGCCAAGCCAAGCCCAGCCAAGCCAAGCCAAGCCAAGCCAAGCCAAGCCAAGCCAAGCCAAGCCAAGCCAAGCCAAGCCAAGCCAAGCCAAGCCAAGCCAAGCCAAGCCAAGCCAAGCTAAAATAAATGAAACCAAGCCACGCCAAGCCAAGCCAAGCCAAACCAAGCCAAGCCAAGCCAAGCCAAGCCAAGCCATCCAAGCCAAGCCAAGCCAAGCCAAGCCAAGCCAAGCCAAGCCAAGATAAGCCAAACCAAGCCAAGCCAAGCCAAGCCAAGCCAAGCCAAGCCAAGGCAATACAAGCCAAACCAAGCCAAGCCAAGACAAGCCAAGCCAAGCCAAGCCAAGCCAAGCCAAGCCAAGCCAAGCCAAGCCAAGATAAGCGAAGCCAAGCAAAGCCAAGCCAAGCCAAGCCAAGATAAGCCAAGCCAAGCCAAGCCAAGCCAAGCCAAGCCTAGCCAACGCAAGCCAAGATAAGCCAAACCAAGCCAAGCCAAGCCAAGTCAAGCCAAGCCAAGCCAAGCCGAGCCGAGCCAAACCAAGCCAAGCCAAGCCAAGCCAAGCCAAGCCAAGCCAAGCCCAGCCAAGCCAAGCCAAGCCAAGCCAACCCAACCCAAGCCAAGCCAAGCTAAGTTAAGCCAAGCCAAGCCAAGCCAAGCCAAGCCAAGCCAAGCCAAGCCAACCCAAGCCGAGCCGAGCCGAGCCGAGCCAAGCCAAGCCAAGCCAAGTAAAGCCAAGCCAAGCCAAGCCAAGCCAAGCCCAGCCAAGCCAAGCCAAGCCAAGCCAACCCAAGCCAAGCCAAGCCAAGCCAAGGCAAGCCAAGCCAAGCCAAGCCAAGCCAAGCCAAGCCAAGCCAAGCCAAGCCAAGCCAAGTCAAGCCAAGCCAAGCCAAGCCAAGCCAAGCCAACCCAAGCCAAGCCAAGCCAAGCTAAGTTAAGCCAACCCAAGCCAAGCCAAGCCAAGCCAAGCCAAGCCAACTCAAGCCAAGCCAAGCCAAGCCAAGCCAAGCCAAGCCAAGCCAAGCCAAGCCAAGCCAAGCCAAGCCAAGCCAAGCCAAGCCAAGCCAAGCCAAGCCAAGTTAAGCCAAGCCAAGCCAAGCCAAGCCAAGCCAAGCCAAGCCAAGCCAAGCCAAGCCAAGCCAAGTCAAACCAAGCCAAGCCAAGCCAAGAGAAGCCAAGCCAAGCCAATCCAACCCAAGCCAAGCCAAACCAAGCTAAGCCAAGCCAAGCCAGGCCAAGCCAAGCCAAGCCAAGCCAAGGCAAGCTAAGCCAAGCGAAGCCAGGCCAAACCAAGCCAAGCCATGCCAAGGCAAGCCAACCTAAGCCAAGCCAAGCCAAGCCAAGCCAAACCAAGCCAAGCTACGCCAAGCCAAGCCAGCCCAAACCAAGCCAAGCCAGGCCCAGGCAAGCCAACCTCAGCCAAGCCCAGCCAAGTCAAGCCAAGCCAAGCCAAGCCAAACCAAGCCAAGCCAAGCCAGGCCAGGCCAGGCCAGGCCAAGCCAAGCCAAGCCAAGCGAAGCCAAGCCAAGCCAAGCCAAGACAAGCCAAGCCAAGCCAAGCCAAGCCAAGCAAAGTCAAGTTAACCCAAGCCCAGCCTAGCGAAGCCAAGCCAAGCCAAGCCAAGCCAAGCCAAGCCAAGTCAAGCCAAGCCAAACCAAGCCCAGCCAAGGCAAGCTAAGCCAAGCCAAGCCAAGCCAAGCAAAGCCAAGCCAAGCCAAGTCAAGCCAAGCCAAGCCAAGCCAAGCCAAGCCAAGCCAAGCCAAGCCAGGCCAAGCCAAGCCAAGCCAAGCCAAGGCAAGCTAAGCCATGCCAAGCCAAGCCAAGCCAAGCTAAGCCAAGCCAAACCAAGCCAAGCCAAGCCAAGCCAAGCCAAGTCAAATCAAGGCAAGCCAACCCAAGCCAAGCCAAGAAAAGCCAAGCCAAGCCAAGCCAAACCAAGCCAAGCAAAGCCAAGCCAAGCCAAACCAAGCCAGGCCAAGCCAAGCCAAGCCAAGGCAAGCTAAGCCAAACCAAGCCAAGGCAAGCCAACCTAAGCCAACCCAAGCCAAGCCAAGATAATCCAAGCCCAGACAAGCCAAGCCAAGCCAAGCCAAGCCAACCCAAGCCAAGCCAAGCAAAGCCAAGTTAAGCCAACCCAAGCCAAGCCAAGTCAAGCCAAGCCAAGCCAAGCCAAGCCAAGCCAAGCCAAGCCAAGCCAAGCCAAGCCAAGCCAAGCCAAGCCAAGCCCAGCCAAGCCAAGCCAAGCCAAGCCAAGCCAAGCCAAGCCAAGCCAAGCCAAGCCAAGCAAAGCCAAGCCAAGCCAAGCCAAGCCAAGCCAAGCCAAGCCAAGCCAAGCCAAGCCAAGCCAGGCCTAGCTAAAATAAATGAAACCAAGCCACGCCAAGCAAAGCCAAGTTAAGCCAACCCAAGCCAAGCCAAGTCAAGCCAAGCCAAGCCAAGCCAAGCCAAGCCAAGCCAAGCCAAGCCAAGCCAAGCCAAGCCAAGCCAAGCCAAGCCAAGCCAAGCCCAGCCAAGCCAAGCCAAGCCAAGCCAAGCCAAGCCAAGCCAAGCCAAGCCAAGCCAAGCCAAGCCAAGCCAAGCCAAGCCAAGCCAAGCCAAGCCAAGCCAAGCCAAGCCAAGCCAAGCCAACCTAAGCCAACCCAAGCCAAGCCAAGCCAAGCCAAGCCAAGCCAAGCCAAGCCAAGCCAAGCCAAGCCAAGCCAAGCCAAGCCAAGCCAAGCCAAGCCAAGCCAAGCCAAGCCAACCTAAGCCAACCCAAGCCAAGCCAAGCCAATCCAAGCCCAGACAAGCCAAGCCAAGCCAAGCCAAGCCAACCCAAGCCAAGCCAAGCAAAGCCAAGTTAAGCCAAGCCAAGCCAAGCCAAGCCAAGCCAAGCCAAGCCAAGCCAAGCCAAGCCAAGCCAAGCCAAGTCAAGCCAAGCCAAAGCAAGCTAAGCCAAGCCAAGCCAGGCCAAGCCAAGCCAAGCCAAGCCAAGGCAAGCTAAGCCAAGCCAAGCCAGGCCAAGCCAAGCCAAGCCAAACCAAGCCAAGCCAAGTCAAGCCAAGCCAAGCCAAGCCAAGCCAAGCCAAGCCAAGCCAAGCCAAGCTAAAATTAATGAAACCAAGCCACGCCAAGCCAAGCCAAGCCAAACCAAGCCAAGCCAAGCCAAGCCAAGCCAAGCCATCCAAGCCAAGCCAAGCCAAGCCAAGCCAAGCCAAGCCAAGCCAAGATAAGCCAAACCAAGCCAAGCCAAGCCAAGCCAAGCCAAGCCAAGCCAAGGCAATACAAGCCAAACCAAGCCAAGCCAAGACAAGCCAAGCCAAGCCAAGCCAAGCCAAGCCAAGCCAAGCCAAGCCAAGCCAAGATAAGCGAAGCCAAGCAAAGCCAAGCCAAGCCAAGCCAAGATAAGCCAAGCCAAGCCAAGCCAAGCCAAGCCAAGCCAAGCCAACGCAAGCCAAGATAAGCCAAACCAAGCCAAGCCAAGCCAAGTCAAGCCAAGCCAAGCCAAGCCGAGCCGAGCCAAACCAAGCCAAGCCAAGCCAAGCCAAACCAAGCCAAGCCAAGCCCAGCCAAGCCAAGCCAAGCCAAGCCAACCCAACCCAAGCCAAGCCAAGCTAAGTTAAGCCAAGCCAAGCCAAGCCAAGCAAAGCCAAGCCAACCCAAGCCGAGCCGAGCCAAGCCGAGCCAAGCCAAGCCAAGCCAAGCCAAGTAAAGCCAAGCCAAGCCAAGCCAAGCCAAGCCCAGCCAAGCCAAGCCAAGCCAAGCCAACCCAAGCCAAGCCAAGCCAAGCCAAGGCAAGCCAAGCCAAGCCAAGCCAAGCCAAGCCAAGCCAAGCCAAGCCAAGCCAAGCCAAGTCAAGCCAAGCCAAGCCAAGCCAAGCCAAGCCAACCCAAGCCAAGCCAAGCCAAGCTAAGTTAAGCCAACCCAAGCCAAGCCAAGCCAAGCCAAGCCAAGCCAACTCAAGCCAAGCCAAGCCAAACCAAGCCAAGCCAAGCCAAGCCAAGCCAAGCCAAGCCAAGCCAAGCCAAGCCAAGCCAAGCCAAGCCAAGCCAAGCCAAGCCAAGCCAAGCCAAGCCAAGCCAAGTCAAGCCAAGCCAAGCCAAGCCAAGCCAAGCCAAGCCAAACCAAGCCAAGCCAAGCCAAGAGAAGCCAAGCCAAGCCAATCCAACCCAAGCCAAGCCAAGCCAAGCTAAGCCAAGCCAAGCCAGGCCAAGCCAAGCCAAGCCAAGCCAAGGCAAGCTAAGCCAAGCGAAGCCAGGCCAAACCAAGCCAAGCCATGCCAAGGCAAGCCAACCTAAGCCAAGCCAAGCCAAGCCAAACCAAGCCAAGCTACGCCAAGCCAAGCCAGCCCAAACCAAGCCAAGCCAGGCCCAGGCAAGCCAACCTCAGCCAAGCCCAGCCAAGCCAAGCCAAGCCAAGCCAAACCAAGTCAAGCCAAGCCAGGCCAGGCCAGACCAGGCCAAGCCAAGCCAAGCCAAGCGAAGCCAAGCCAAGCCAAGCCAAGAAAAGCCAAGCCAAGCCAAGCCAAGCCAAGCAAAGTCAAGTTAACCCAAGCCCAGCCTAGCGAAGCCAAGCCAAGCCAAGCCAAGCCAAGCCAAGCCAAGTCAAGCCAAGCCAAACCAAGCCCAGCCAAGGCAAGCTAAGCCAAGCCAAGCCAGGCCAAGCCAAGCCAAGCCAAACCAAGCCAAGCCAAGTCAAGCCAAGCCAAGCCAAGCCAAGCCAAGCCAATCCAAGCCAAGCCAAGCAAAGCCAAGCCAAGCCAAGTCAAGCCAAGCCAAGCCAAGCCAAGCCAAGCCAAGCCAAGCCAGGCCAAGCCAAGCCAAGCCAAGCCAAGGCAAGCTAAGCCATGCCAAGCCAAGCCAAGCCAAGCTAAGCCAAGCCAAACCAAGCCAAGCCAAGCCAAGCCAAGCCAAGTCAAATCAAGGCAAGCCAACCCAAGCCAAGCCAAGAAAAGCCAAGCCAAGCCAAGCCAAGCCAAACCAAGCCAAGCAAAGCCAAGCCAAGCCAAGCCAAGCCAGGCCAAGCCAAGCCAAGCCAAGGCAAGCTAAGCCAAACCAAGCCAAGGCAAGCCAACCTAAGCCAACCCAAGCCTAGCCAAGCCAATCCAAGCCCAGACAAGCCAAGCCAAGCCAAGCCAAGCCAACCCAAGCCAAGCCAAGCAAAGCCAAGTTAAGCCAACCCAAGCCAAGCCAAGTCAAGCCAAGCCAAGCCAAGCCAAGCCAAGCCAAGCCAAGCCAAGCCAAGCCAAGCCAAGCCAAGCCAAGCCAAGCCAAGCCAAGCCCAGCCAAGCCAAGCCAAGCCAAGCCAAGCCAAGCCAAGCCAAGCCAAGCCAAGCCAAGCCAAGCCAAGCCAAGCCAAGCCAAGCCAAGCCAAGCCAAGCCAAGCCAAGCCAAGCCAAGCCAAGCCAAGCCAAGCCAAGCCAAGCCAAGCCAAGTCAAGCCAAGCCAAGCCAAGCCAAGCCAAGCCAAGCCAAACCAAGCCAAGCCAAGCCAAGAGAAGCCAAGCCAAGCCAATCCAACCCAAGCCAAGCCAAGCCAAGCTAAGCCAAGCCAAGCCAGGCCAAGCCAAGCCAAGCCAAGCCAAGGCAAGCTAAGCCAAGCGAAGCCAGGCCAAACCAAGCCAAGCCATGCCAAGGCAAGCCAACCTAAGCCAAGCCAAGCCAAGCCAAACCAAGCCAAGCTACGCCAAGCCAAGCCAGCCCAAACCAAGCCAAGCCAGGCCCAGGCAAGCCAACCTCAGCCAAGCCCAGCCAAGCCAAGCCAAGCCAAGCCAAGCCAAACCAAGTCAAGCCAAGCCAGGCCAGGCCAGACCAGGCCAAGCCAAGCCAAGCCAAGCGAAGCCAAGCCAAGCCAAGCCAAGAAAAGCCAAGCCAAGCCAAGCCAAGCCAAGCAAAGTCAAGTTAACCCAAGCCCAGCCTAGCGAAGCCAAGCCAAGCCAAGCCAAGCCAAGCCAAGCCAAGTCAAGCCAAGCCAAACCAAGCCCAGCCAAGGCAAGCTAAGCCAAGCCAAGCCAGGCCAAGCCAAGCCAAGCCAAACCAAGCCAAGCCAAGTCAAGCCAAGCCAAGCCAAGCCAAGCCAAGCCAATCCAAGCCAAGCCAAGCAAAGCCAAGCCAAGCCAAGTCAAGCCAAGCCAAGCCAAGCCAAGCCAAGCCAAGCCAAGCCAGGCCAAGCCAAGCCAAGCCAAGCCAAGGCAAGCTAAGCCATGCCAAGCCAAGCCAAGCCAAGCTAAGCCAAGCCAAACCAAGCCAAGCCAAGCCAAGCCAAGCCAAGTCAAATCAAGGCAAGCCAACCCAAGCCAAGCCAAGAAAAGCCAAGCCAAGCCAAGCCAAGCCAAACCAAGCCAAGCAAAGCCAAGCCAAGCCAAGCCAAGCCAGGCCAAGCCAAGCCAAGCCAAGGCAAGCTAAGCCAAACCAAGCCAAGGCAAGCCAACCTAAGCCAACCCAAGCCTAGCCAAGCCAATCCAAGCCCAGACAAGCCAAGCCAAGCCAAGCCAACCCAAGCCAAGCCAAGCAAAGCCAAGTTAAGCCAACCCAAGCCAAGCCAAGTCAAGCCAAGCCAAGCCAAGCCAAGCCAAGCCAAGCCAAGCCAAGCCAAGCCAAGCCAAGCCAAGCCAAGCCAAGCCAAGCCAAGCCAAGCCAAGCCCAGCCAAGCCAAGCCAAGCCAAGCCAAGCCAAGCCAAGCCAAGCCAAGCCAAGCCAAGCCAAGCCAAGCCAAGCCAAGCCAAGCCAAGCCAAGCCAAGCCAAGCCAAGCCAAGCCAAGCCAAGCCAAGCCAGGCCTAGCTAAAATAAATGAAACCAAGCCACGCCAAGCCAAGCCAAGCCAAACCAAGCCAAGCCAAGCCAAGCCAAGCCAAGCCAAGATAAGCCAAACCAAGCCAAGCCAAGCCAAGCCAAACTAAGCCAAGCCAAGCCAATACAAGCCAAGCCAAGCCAAGCCAAGCCAAGCCAAGCCAAGCCAAGCCAAGCCAAGCCAAGCCAAGCCAAGCCCAGCCAAGCCAAGCGAAGCCAAGCCAACCCAACCCAAGCCAAGCCAAGCTAAGTTAAGCCAAGTCAAGCCAAGCCAAGCCAAGCCAAGCCAAGCCAAGCTAACCCAAGCCGAGCCGAGCCGAGCCGAGCCAAGCCAAGCCAAGCCAAGCCAAGTAAAGCCAAGCCAAGCCAAGCCAAGCCAAGCCCAGCCAAGCCAAGCCAAGCCAAGCCAACCCAAGCCAAGCCAAGCCAAGGCAAGGCAAGCCAAGCCAAGCCAAGCCAAGCCAAGCCAAGCCAAGCCAAGCCAAGCCAAGCCAAGTCAAGCCAAGCCAAGCCAAGCCAAGCCAAGCCAACCCAAGCCAAGCCAAGCCAAGCTAAGTTAAGCCAACCCAAGCCAAGCCAAGCCAAGCCAAGCCAAGCCAACTCAAGCCAAGCCAAGCCAAGCCAAGCCAAGCCAAGCCAAGCCAAGCCAAGCCAAGCCAAGCCAAGCCAAGCCAAGCCAAGCCAAGCCAAGCCAAGCCAAGCCAAGCCAAGCCAAGCCAAGCCAAGCCAAGCCAAGCCAAGCCAAGCCAAGCCAAGCCAAGCCAAGCCAAGCCAAACCAAGCCAAGCCAAGCCAAGAGTAGCCAAGCCAAGCCAATCCAACCCAAGCCAAGCCAAGCCAAGCTAAGCCAAGCCAAGCCAGGCCAAGCCAAGCCAAGCCAAGCCAAGGCAAGCTAAGCCAAGCGAAGCCAGGCCAAACCAAGCCAAGCCATGCCAAGGCAAGCCAACCTAAGCCAAGCCAAGCCAAGCCAAGCCAAACCAAGCCAAGCTACGCCAAGCCAAGCCAGCCCAAACCAAGCCAAGCCAGGCCCAGGCAAGCCAACCTCAGCCAAGCCCAGCCAAGCCAAGCCAAGCCAAGCCAAGCCAAACCAAGCCAAGCCAAGCCAGGCCAGGCCAGGCCAGGCCAAGCCAAGCCAAGCCAAGCGAAGCCAAGCCAAGCCAAGCCAAGACAAGCCAAGCCAAGCCAAGCCAAGCCAAGCAAAGTCAAGTTAACCCAAGCCCAGCCTAGCGAAGCTAAGCCAAGCCAAGCCAGGCCAAGCCAAGCCAAGCCAAACCAAGCCAAGCCAAGTCAAGCCAAGCCAAGCCAAGCCAAGCCAAGCCAATCCAAGCCAAGCCAAGCAAAGCCAAGCCAAGCCAAGTCAAGCCAAGCCAAGCCAAGCCAAGCCAAGCCAAGCCAAGCCAAGCCAGGCCAAGCCAAGCCAAGCCAAGCCAAGGCAAGCTAAGCCATGCCAAGCCAAGCCAAGCCAAGCTAAGCCAAGCCAAACCAAGCCAAGCCAAGCCAAGCCAAGCCAAGTCAAATCAAGGCAAGCCAACCCAAGCCAAGCCAAGAAAAGCCAAGCCAAGCCAAGCCAAGCCAAACCAAGCCAAGCAAAGCCAAGCCAAGCCAAGCCAAGCCAGGCCAAGCCAAGCCAAGCCAAGGCAAGCTAAGCCAAACCAAGCCAAGGCAAGCCAACCTAAGCCAACCCAAGCCAAGCCAAGCTAATCCAAGCCCAGACAAGCCAAGCCAAGCCAAGCCAAGCCAACCCAAGCCAAGCCAAACAAAGCCAAGTTAAGCCAACCCAAGCCAAGCCAAGTCAAGCCAAGCCAAGCCAAGCCAAGCCAAGCCAAGCCAAGCCAAGCCAAGCCAAGCCAACCCAAGCCGAGCCGAGCCGAGCCGAGCCGAGCCAAGCCAAGCCAAGCCAAGCCAAGTAAAGCCAAGCCAAGCCAAGCCAAGCCAAGCCCAGCCAAGCCAAGCCAAGCCAAGCCAACCCAAGCCAAGCCAAGCCAAGCCAAGGCAAGCCAAGCCAAGCCAAGCCAAGCCAAGCCAAGCCAAGCCAAGCCAAGCCAAGCCAAGCCAAGCCAAGTCAAGCCAAGCCAAGCCAAGCCAAGCCAGGCCAAGCCAAGCCAAGCCAAGCCAAGGCAAGATAAGCCATGCCAAGCCAAGCCAAGCCAAGCTAAGCCAAGCCAAACCAAGCCAAGCCAAGCCAAGCCAAGCCAAGTCAAATCAAGGCAAGCCAACCCAAGCCAAGCCAAGAAAAACCAAGCCAAGTCAAGCCAAGCCAAACCAAGCCAAGCAAAGCCAAGCCAAGCCAAGCCAAGCCAGGCCAAGCCAAGCCAAGCCAAGGCAAGCTAAGCCAAACCAAGCCAATGCAAGCCAACCTAAGCCAACCCAAGCCAAGCCAAGCGGGCCGCAAAAATATCCTGGCGGGCCGCATGCGGCCCGCGGGCCACATGTTGGACAGCCCTGTTCTAATTCATTAAAATACTTTTGCCATTTTTTGACTTTGTAGTGTTGTCAAACTATTGGATGCTTTACGCGTTGCGGCGTTGCCCAATCAACAAAATTCTGTGCTCGACTTCAACAGCACGGATTTAACTATTAAAACAGCTAAAATATTGTTGAGTTGTGAAAAAAGAGGACATTTCTTAGATCTTACTAAAAAGATACCGGACACGGACAAGGGCCCTCAAAAAGAGGACTTGTCCAGCAAAAAGAGGACGTCTGGTCACTCAAGAAGTGTAATTACTTTGGTACTTTTGTAAAAAAAAATTATACGCAATTCCATTTAAACAAGGCTAGAAAGTTATACCTCGTAACGAGACTAATAGTATGACGTCAACTACTCGCAGCTAGCATTTTAAAACTGCATTGCAAGAACATGTCAAATTTTGATAACTGGAGGTTCATACGAGATAAATTATGTGTATCTCTACCTTTTGAAAAAAAGCTCTGTTATGGCTTTACTTACAACTAAAGATGTACCATCGGTAGCAGAAAAAACTGGTACACATTTTGGAACAGCTCGTTTTTAGTTGTGTAATTACAGGTTTGCCTCCAATTATTTTGTAGGTGACATTTCAATTTTTCTGACAGTGTCATTAGAAACTTCAAATGCCTCAGTTAAATAATTATCAAAAAGCTATAATAAGCAATAAATTACAAGAAGGGGTAAGTATAAGAAGAATTGCAAATGAGATTGGCGTAAGCAAAACAACAGTCATGCTAGCGAAGAGAAAGATTAATCAGTATGGTATGATACCAGTGGCGTAACTATCATATGTGCAGGGGGTGCAAAGAACCTCCGCGCCGAATGTATATAGGCGCCGCGGGAGCGGAGTTTTTTGTGAAAATAAAAGTTTTCCTAGAATAGAGGTTCAAAGCGGCAACAGACTATGATACGTGAGCGCCACTGGGCTTTTTTGAGTGCGCAGTCTTTTCTCCTTTTGAGTAGATTAGAAGTTCCAGCTCTAGTGTGTGTTTGTGATTCTTAGATTGCATAGTGCATAGTGCATAGTAACATACTATAAATTCAAAGTTTTAAAACGCAAATTTCTGACGATTGCCTCAGATGCAGAGGTCATAGAGAGTGCCAAATTACTTCAAACTACGTATGAAACTGATCTCAATGACGGCTTACTAAAGTAAATTGTACAATTTCGATCTTCGTACACAACTAGTATTAAAGGGTCCCGAGTGGTGTAGCTTGAACAAGCGTCCACGTTCGATCAGCAGAGTTAAGCAACGCTGTCTCTGGTCAGAACTTGGATAGGAGTTCCACGGCTGCATCTCTCGGCGCCTCGTGGTACGGCTATCACGGAAAAAAGTTGGTCCCGGCGGTCATACAACATCATGACAGTCGTTAGTGGGGTTGGAAGTCCTCATAACTGCACAGCGACGCCTATAATTGGCCTAACGGCTGTTGGCTGAGTGCGAATTAAATTAAAATTAAAATTAAAAATTAAATCTTCCTTATCAGTGAAGGAAGTGGGAGAAAAATGTCTGTCTAATCACACATCATTGGCTAGCTTTCCATATTTATATACAGCTTATATCCTATTTTTTACATCCCGTCACTGCAGCCTCCACTGAGAGATCTTTTTCTAAATTAAAAATTATTAAACACTTTTTGCTAAGTAAGATGGGCCAAATACGCCTAAAGAGTTTTGCAATACTGAGTATCGGGAAAGTAAGAGCCAGTACCCTTAGTTTTAATTCACTGATAGATATGTTAGCTTTAGACAAGTGTCGCAAAAGAAAGTTTAATTAAAGTGCTATACCTACCTACACATTTATATATCTACTAGCTGGCCCGGCAAACGGACCCCCAAAAATAATTTGTCTCTGAAACCCCGTTTCAGCAGTTCACCACTATAGAGTTTTAATTTTATGTCATGTTCATCGTCTTGGACTTAAAAATAAAAGCCATTTTTGCAATCAACGTCGCAAAAAACCACAATAACGACACACATATCGATTTTTAGGCTTATTACCCCCTAAGGGGTAGCGGACCCTACAGACGTTGTCCTGCCCGAACGTTAGTTTGCCTGCTATTGGCAGGTTTAGCAAACGTTTTTTCGATATTCGAATTTTCGATCTTTTTCATTTTAAAACATATTGGAGGGTGGTGGGAGAGGGGTGAAATTTTGGAGTTATATCTTCTGACATGCGAGAAATCTTAAAAAAATTAAAAAAAGAAATTCGTCAAAAAATTTAAAAAAAATTCCTAGAACCCGATTGCACCGCCACCTACCGGATCCAATTGTGAATCTATACCATCCAGGGGCACTCCCAACACACACACAAAATTTCATCAAAATCGGTCCAGCCGCTTAGGAGGAGTTCAGTCACGTACACACTACACATGTACAGAAGAATTATATGTATAAAGATATACGGATGGGGCCATAATTATATATAACATCAATAAGATAACACGAACAACAAAATAGAATGCTTGAGTAAGAAAGAGATGACCATACAACAAAATTACTTTAGTAGGCACAATTAGTTGACATATGCCATAATTAAAGTGAGCATCAAGCCTACTCGTATATTTGCTACTATGTTTATCTCTTTCTTACTCAAGCAATATGTGTTATTTTCTTGTTAATGTTATCTCATTGCTGTTATATATAATTGTGGCCTCATCAGTATTTTATTATTTCTTGTGAATTATTTAAATTTGTATTCCTTTTACGTGGTTTTTGTTTTTGTATTTTCCTATGTATTTTTATGTTTCATGTTATATTTTGCGAGTGTTTGATGTAATGGTAAAATCTGTTCTACTTTATGGGTCGGAATCGTGGACGGTTACAGAACTGGTAAAGCAGAATTGCAGATGTTTGTAAATAGGTGTTAGGTGGCCAGTCATTATTTCTAACAAAGATCTTTGGGACCGAACAAATCAGGTGGCCATTAATATAAAAATTAGGAGAAGAAAATATGGATGGTTAGGGCGTACGTTGCGAAAAAATAAAACTGAAATTTGCAGAAAAGTTTTGATTGGGGAAACTTTAGAGTTTCAGAAACAGAGGACGCTCGCGAAAAACGTGGAGGAGAACTGTAAAACAAGAGACAGGAAAGACTATAGCACAACTGAGCCAAAGAGCAAAGGAAAATGACAACTGGAGAGAATATACGAATACCCTACGTCCCAACAGTGAATAATGGGATTATTATTATTATTATTATTATTATGTTATATTTAATAAAAGATTGAAACATCTAAATGTGTTTTATTTTGCAGTAAGTAACCTTTCATGTTAAGAAAAGAGCTTATTAATTTTCTTATAAATTTAAAGTGTTGCATGACCAAAAATTACCCCCCCCCCCTCTTTTTTCAGAAACTTCTTGTCTACAGCGGCTATAATTTATTCTTGCACACCGGCGCCAAACCGTCTTGTTACGCCACTGTATGATACACCGAAATGCAGGCTCCGGTGCTTCTAGAAGATCAAATGCTGAAGACAACAACCGTCTGATCAATCATCTTCGTGAAAATCCTTTCCGACACAGCTATTCAAGCTGTTACTGCTACAAATTTCCCTGTATCCCGTTTTACAGCATATCACAGAATTAAGGAAAGCGAACCATGTAACCGTTCAGCAGCTCAAAAGGTATATCTTACTGAAGCAAACAGAAGAAATAAACGAGTAGAATTTGCTCGTGAATACGTCCATCAAAACGATTTGTGGGGGTAACGTAGTTTTCTCAGATGAGAAAAACATTCCAATCACATCACAATGGTCGTCTCAGGGTTTACAGACCTATAGGAACCCGATATAATGAAGAGTATGTGAAGAGCGTCAACGCAGCCGGTCACTTTTCTGTAAACGTTTGGGGATGCATTGGTTTGAGAGGTCCAGGCCCCTGTATAATTATAGAAGAGATACTAAACGCCCAAGTGTACAGAAGGGTATTGGAGGGTATGCTGCCGTTAGTTCGTCGCGAGTATGGCGAGAATTTTATTTACCAACAGGTAAACTCAGACAAGTTTTCGCATTCTTCAAATAAACATTTATTATTTGTAGGATAATTGCCCCGTCCATCCGTGCTCACATCATTAACGAGTGGTTTTGAAGAGAATCATATCCGGGTACTAGATTGGCCGTCCAAAAGCCCGGATTTAAATCCAATTGAGAACGTCTGGGGCTTTATGTCCAAGTGTATATACAAACAAAATTTTCGCCCCTAACACAAGAAACGAACTGCAACAAAATATTATAGAGGCCTGGAATCAAATAACTCCAGTATATACAGGACAGTTAGTTTCTTCAATGCCACAACGAATACAAAAAGTAATCGACTGCAACGGTGCGGCGACAAAATATTAATATAATTTATTCATTTATAATGTTTTTATAGTTTGTTGAGTTAATAAATTTGTTTTAAAAATGTCTAGTATTTGATCATATCAGCTGCTTGTGCATATGAGAAGAAACAAACTTCTTAGAGAAGCCTGATTCATGTAACTAAAATATCTGAAATATGATGGAAACATTGATTCAGGTGCGTTCAAAAATGTGTACCAGTTTTTTCTGCTACCGATAGTACAAAAATACTAGTATTTAGCTTGACGTTTCACTATTATTTTATATTTTAATACATTCATTAAATTTTATACAAATTTGTTTATTTTTAGAAGTATGATACTATTTAAAGAAATAATAATTAAGAAAAAAAATCAACATTTCAATAAGATCAAGAATGAGAGAATCCCTGAAACGTGTGTAGTTTTTAAACTGTATTTCACATGGTTAATGTTGAGTTGAGCATGTCCTATACCAAAAGTGAGCAGTTTTGGACATAATTTGTGATTTTTTCCAAAATTACATTTACTTTTGCATTTAGAAATGCCAGGAAAAACAAAACTTGAGGAAATAGTAACCACATTTATATAACTACAAGGATTATCACTCCCCTTCTATGTTAGACTGAAAATATTACATTTATTATTAAACTATCAAAATAATTTGCTATGAGATAATTGGCAATCAATTCTATTTAAATAAATAAGGACCAGAGAAGTTAATTTATAGATATTAATGATATAAGTTTGATTATGAGCATCTTAACAAAACGAGTTTGATTGCCAGAACGAGGCAATGAGCCGAAGTGCTATAAGAAAACGTGTATTGTTCAATATTTTATCTTCATCAATAAATTCTGGTTTAATGTCTTCTTTGTTTTGTTAAAAACGAGTGCAGTAATATCTTTCTATAACCGCAATCAGTAATGAGTACTCGGTGCTCGGTCTTATATTCACTACTCGGCCAAGTAACAAAAAATTAATTTAAAAAAATAATAGAGAAGACGTAATTTTTATTTGTATTTTTTACCAACAACTATAGAACGAACACAAACATTTGGGGAGCGCTGCACATTGCCACTATTTCATCTTAGTCCAAAATGGAAAAGTATTTCCAAACTTTACATTTTGTTTTTGATTTCACTATCTTTCACAGGCAATGCTGTAGCACCGTCAGTGTCACTGTCACTCATTTTAATTTGAATTTAACTCAAAGATGGTTTTATTATATTAAATATTTTTAATTTAACAATTAGTTTTTGCTTGAATCAAAATCAAAAAGCCCTAAAGCAACAAACAGTAGCATGGGGACTCGCAAAAAAATATCTGAGCATTTTGTCATTTGGGAAGTTTCCACTAGAGAGTAGACCGACTGGTAAGTGGTAAAACAGTAAGGTATTTTTGGTTATCTAAGAGCCATTTTCACACCAAACCCGTCAAGTCCAGTCACGTCTAGTCAAGTCAAGTGTAATCAGTCAATGCTTTCTCACCAAACGCGTCCTTCTGCCTAGAAAGTTTGTTAATCTGTGCTTTTATTTTAGTAAAGATAGACTTTTTGCTGTAACAGTATTACGTCGAATGCAAAAAACCAAGAACTAAAAGGCAGCAAAGAAAATTTTGCCAAATTCCAGCTATACAATCCATATACCGATGTTTGGGATTATAAGCTTCTTCTTGCCTTGCACCAATAAGATTAAATGTTCGATGTTCATTGTAATAACAAATAAATGCAGGGCACCGCGTATTATTATAACCAAAATCCACCACGGACTGGGCAAGACTGGCATAAAAATTCGACCGGTTGAATCAAGATCAGTCACATCAAGACTCGACGCGATCGGGACTGGACGTGAAGCGTTTTGGTCTGAGAGAGAATTTTGCAATTGCTGATTATTTCAATGATATCACAATCCGCTGAATTCTACAGCATCAGACTTGACGGGTTTAGTGTGAAATGGCCCTAACTGGACAAAGCGTATTGCGTATTAAAAGATAAAACATTTTGTAGTCAGTACTTGGCCAATTGCTCTAAGCCCAGTACTCGCTACTTGGTTAAGTAAAATAATAGAGCTCGTTCCAGCCCTATTCGTAAGCTGGAGATATTTCAATCTCACGAATAGATTAGAGTAAATTATGCAGGGTTTACTTCGTAAGCCGAAATATTGGACGAAGACATATGGTTAGTACGTGGTAAGGAGTGCAACTGTTGCAACTCGATCATAAAAATTACGTGCCGGCGGGAGCAAATTCTTTAGTAGAATTGTAAAACTTTATTAGCGATAATTTGCGAGAAGTCGAGCTTGACAAATTTTAGTGTGTGAAAGCTTCAAATTTGTCAAATTCATAGGACTATTATTAACTGTCACGTCCGTATGTACGTGCCGAAAGTCCAAAATTTACACCTGCTCTGATAGGCTTATTTGGAAATTTGTAAACGCCTACCGAGTTTTCTTGGTCAAACTGGACTTAGAATTAGTTCGTTAATAAGATGTTAATAAGTAAGGTTAAGAAGCAACGGTATTAAACTTGAGTGTTCTGTAAACGGCAGAAAAATAAATGCAAGTATTTGTACTTACGTGTTCTTATTAATCTCGCAACAGTAGCTTTAGTATTCGTGTCCAAGTGTATTTTAAATAAAAGGATTGCCAGTTACCCCGACTTTATGCGTATTGCGACAAAGTAACAAAGTACATATGCATTCTATACGAAAATTATTTCAAGAAAAATCATGCAGAACAATCTATTTGAACACCTTCAATAATTTGTTCTAGTAGCAAACTTCTATTTTTTCCCCAAATAACTAAGCATTTTATGTGATGAAGACCTGAGATAAAAAACACTATTTTATCGCATTTCATTTGGAAACAAGCTCGTGTTATTGTTTGATAAGTCAAATTAATAGATACTAATGTCGTAATTTTTTTGAGATTTCAAAAGGGAATTTTCAACTTTAAAAGTATGGACTCGGATGTCGTAAAAAAATTTTTGTACAATACATGACCGGAAAGTGTTTTGCAGGTCTTCTCTAGCTTCCTAGAATCTACTCGGTTCGACCTGCACAACACTACTTTCCGGTCTTGTAACGCAAATTACTATTTTTGTAGTTGCAATGATCAAAACAGGCCTTTAGCCAGACTAATTTTAGAGGATGCACATAGGATTTTCGAGGAGTCATATATATTTTTCTCTAAAAACTAAATACAGTCTTGGTACCTATGTGAGGACAAAAAGTTCCCCCTCCCTTGTAACCTTTGAATGCGTCAAAATGGAGTCATTTAACACCTCATTTGAAAGGTTTAGTATTGGTGTTCTTTACTTTGGCAATGTTGTTAAGGATTATTAACATTTTCTGAAAGTATTGGAACACATTCTACTCAATGAGACCTTTTGAATGAGGTTCAATATCACCTCCCTTTGCATTAAAAAATATTCTATATTTAACCATACTCACAATACCATGAGTAGTCAAAGTGCAAAGCGCAATGGACAAGAGTAGTGACAATACCGCAAAAATATGTAACTTTAACTGAGCATGGTATTGGAGAGACTATTCAATAAAACCAAGCAATTTTTTCAAATCATCTTTCTATAAATAATAAACCATGATTTCTATAGTAACAGAAAACGGAAAATTTAATTTTTCATAACAAAAGCTACATTTGTTTAAAATATTCAGCCATAATACCACAAGTGATATTTTCGAATTGAAACAAGGTGCGAATTCAACAAGTCCTTCGGACTCGTTGAATTTGCTCGTTCGGTTTTCATGAGAAATATCACCGATTACTAATCATACCGCGAATTGTATTTAGTGAGAGAATACAATGAATTGAAAAACTGTTAATGTTGATTACGCTGCTGTCAACTGTAAGTATATGTCAAATTCAAGGTTGCAGGTTAGGTTTTGTGTCAAAACTGACGGAAAACCTAACCTGCTAACCTCGAATTTGACATCGACTTAAAATTGACAGCAAGGTAACCAACATTTTCACACTTTTGCGTAGCAACAGACCACAATAAGGTTATACGAATTTTTGTTTTTATCATTGCTGTGGTACACATGTATCCAAGGATTTTTATGCTTCAATTGGTTTAAAACAGGGTCACGTAATTAATGAATTGTATTCTCAAGGGTAATACCACAAGCAGTGGATATATTTTTGACAAATATTTTGTCGTTTCCATGTAAATTATTGCGTTAAATTTCACGATACAAAATCACATCAAAAATGTCACGAGCCGAAGGCGAGTGACATTTAAATGTGATTTTGTTGAGTGAAATTTTGCAATAATTTCGTGGAAATGGCAAAATATTTAAAAAATATATATCCACTTCGAGTGGTATTGGGACGACTATTTAACAATATTAACACATAACGATTAACTTTATGAAAAATAATCCAACAATTAATATTAATTATCCATTCTCAATGAAATTCAGCAAAATAACTTCCAAAATACAGCATTTAAAATTTTTAAAACAAGCCACACAGTTTGTTGGGGTTTAGTGTTACGTGACCTAGCGATATCACTAAGGACAGAACATCGTTGCTAAGCGATACTTCGCAACAAGGCTATTTATTTTTTGAGTACGTACATTGTTTTGTGAATATTTTGCATGGTGCCCAATATTCAGTGATATACTGCTGGTATTGGTTGAAAAAAGCAAATGTCTGCAATGTGATTGGCTTATATGTTATAGTGTTGAATAGTCACTTGTATAACCTCTCGGAAGATATATCGTCCCCTTTTTTTATTCATTAAGAAACACCAAATTCTGGATTTTTATAGGTAGTTCAAATTTGACAAATGGTAAGTGAATTGAATAGTCATCACAATTTTCTTTAATTATGGGTACATATTCTCCACAATGATATCTTTCAAATGGGGTGTCACATGACCCCCTTTTTATTTAAAACAAATATTCAATATGGTGCCGAACAACCATCTTACATTTTTTATTATCCTTAAATCGCTTAAAAACATTTAAAATTGTTAATTTATTGCGCTAAAATTTACTAAAATATTTTGCCTAATTCAAAAGTTGGAGGGAGGAGGAATTTTGTAACGTTTTAATTAAGATATACATATATAACACTACCGGACTACTCATTAATAGGGATTAGACAGGGGCTAGCGTTACGCGGTCTTTAAGACTAGGAGAATTCCAGTACAATTTAATTATTGCAGAAAAATACAAAATAGAATTTAAAAAAATCCAAAAATAGAGTGAAATATTGGTGTTGGATAAAGATTGTTCATAATACTGTTTTGACTATTTAATCAAAAAAAACTTCTAAACTACAAAAAATTAAATGTTTAATGTCGGGACATTTTACAGGGGGTACCCCCTTAATGACAGGTCTGGCTCAAAATGGTACTTACTTTTGGTGACTTTTTCAACCAATACGAAGATTTCTCTCCCACCCTGACTTGGACTTGTGCAGTGATCCATTCGTACAATCTTTAAGTCACCCGTGAGAGCACTTTCTATAAATTTTTAGAAATGTAATCATGGAAATGCAAGATAATGGCTCTACTTACTCAGGTTATTAATTGCGATTGAGTACACTGGCGGGCACAGTGGATAGAATATATTGTTAATTACTTTAAAAGCATCAAATCGCAGACAAACTATGTTTAAGTTGATAGATTTGCTTTCCTTTTCCGCCTGTGCTTTCAACTAAAAATTAAAAAGTTATAAATATTTTGAAAGAAATTTTCAGTATTATTACACAATATACAATCAGCAGAAAATTAATTACCTCAATTTCTTCCTTTTTGGTCAGTTCTCTGAACTTGTGTTCAGTTCGTGCAATTTCTTCTTGTTTTAATAGGGTATTCTTTCGCACTAATTCCGGCACGATGTATTTTTTTGCCGTGTGAATAATCCCCATGCTGTGGAAACTGAAAACTTGCGATTAATAAAATTCACATTCAAAAGTCTGCATTTAACATACTTAGAAACATATCCCGAATCAGCGCTTACTTGCATATCATGAGGGTCGTCGATCTCATCAGGACCTTGTTTTTTAACCAATCTATGGGCATGAGGTTGGCGGGTGTACGCCATGTCCTCCCTTCCATACTGGTATAATGCACAACGTATCACAGCAGGTTTGTTGTAGTTGTGAAGCTGAAACGTACATTAATAACTACAACATGCCAATTCCACAATTTGGTTTCTACCTCAACTGAAGGGTACGTTTTCTTTCTAGTCCTGTCCGAGTTCCTTCCGTTCAAGGAGCGGTGTGTTCCGGCCATTTCCGATTTGTAGCGAAATCTAAACCGCTCCACTGGCTCTTCAATAATTTGTAGACAAGGTTGTGAACCTTCAATTAAAAGTGTGGATATGTACATTTTTTTAATGTTTAATAAGACATTCACCGTAAGCAAAAAACTCTCATTAAGCCTTTGTGGATATTGGTTTCGGTCTTCAATCTAACTATTTATTATTTGTCTAGACCTCTTGATTGTTCATTTTTAAAATAGAAAATAAAATCTCTGGAAGAATGCATATTCTTTCAATTTTTGTCTTAAAATCTGTAGTTGAAGCAAAAAAGCAACTCAACTTTTTATATTGATAACGATAAAAAAGAAACCATGTGGACTGTAGCTTTTATAATAAACTTGGATTTTGCCAGGGCTGGCTAAGGGCATAATGCATAGCCAGTGTTGTCAATCGTCACATAATTATCAGATTCTAACATAATTTTTTCCTCATTCTGGTAAAAAATGATAAAGTAACACCATTATCAATTTTAACATAATTTTATCGTCATGGATAATTTATTCTCTATTATCGTATCGTCGGCTTTCTGCAATTTCTAATACAGTGACTATACAGGGTGTCCAAAAAATGGCGGATTAACTCTACGGTGCGTTACTTGGGGATGCCTAGTGAACCCGGGAAAAATATTTAAAAAATTCCCTGGGCCGTATTTTTCAAAAAATTTTTGGTCAAAGGTTGGCAATAAAATCCATTTATTTAAATAACTGGTGTATAATTATAGTGTCAGATATATTTGGGGCATATTTAATATGTCCCAGATATATCTGACAATATAATTATACACAGGTTATTTAAATAAATGGATTTTATCACTCACGATTGACCAAATTTTTTTCGAAAAATACGGTCCAGGGAATTTTTTTAATATTTTTTCCGGGTTCACTAGGCATCCCCAAGTAACGCACCGTAGAGTTAATCCGCCATTTTTTGGACACTCTGTATAATCATAGTGTGGCCATACAGCGGTCATGTTTTCTATTGGTTGAAGGAAAAAATATTCCAACTTATTGTCGTTTTTAACAGTGTACAGAATGTTTAGTTACAAAAAGTTACTAATGTCAAAATAAGACATTGGCATTTTATAACTTGTCAAAAGTTTGAGTGGACGTATGACGTGATGAAATCCGCCATTAGTCTTCCCGATGCCGTGAGTTTTGCAAATTATAGTTGGTTTCTATGGAAAAGAAGCATATTTTGACGTTTTTCGCCAATTAGTTATTTACGATATTAAGAACAGTATTAACATCAAACAAACCAGAACATTTACTTCGATATTATCTGGTTATATGTCGATAACTTGTTGCATAATAATAAAAAAGTGAGGAGAGTACCGTCACGTCCGCCATGTTTATTCCTCTGACATATGCGTCACTTTGAGGTTTGTAGCACAATTCCGTAAACATGACGTTTGTTGGCAATCCAAAACTTTACTTAAAATTGGCAAGACTGTAAGTCTATGTCAAATTTGAGGTTAGCAGGTTAGGTTTCGCTTCAGTTTTGACACAAACTGACGCAAACAATAACCTGCTAACCTCAAATTTAACATAGACTTACAGTCTTGCCAATTTCAAGTAAAATTTTAGACATAACTCAATCAGTTATTGCTGATAGGAACAAAAATGGCGGCGCTAGAGCCATTTTCACGGATCAAAGAATGGCGGTACTCTCCTATATACACTGGCTCTGATTTCTAATACAGTGGCTATATACAAGACAGTGTGGCCATAGGGATGTCTTCGCCGCTATTGGTCGACGCGAATATCCGCCATTAACAGGCAAAATATTTAGTTACTTTTAAGTTGTTCTCAAAGAGGTTGGTAGAACCTGTTCATTTGGTTATGGAAGAAAATAAAACCTTTCAAATCTGACAATTGTAAATTGTCAGTGTCAAATAAATCATTAGCGTCGCAAGCGGGTCAAATTTTATCATCTATTGCCCTGAAAAACTAATATTCTGCACAGTATTTAAATGTGACAATTTATAATTATGCTATTGTTGTAATAGCACAAGATGCGTTCGACTTCGAATATATGATAAAGAGATTACATCGGTGCTACGATAAATGGGGCCTTAGCATAAGTTTAGAGGAAACGGAGTATTTAGTAGTCAACTCGAAAGCACAATATGAAGTCTTAATAAATGAAGATGTCGCAGTAAGACAAGTAGAAAGGTTTAAATACCTCGGTGCTACAATACAATAGATGAAAAAGGTTTGGGAACAGAAGAGATCAGAACTTGAATAGTACAAAGTACTTAAAATCAATTTGATGGGACAATACTATCTCTAACAAAAACAAAAAAAGAATAGGTAAAGTAATGGTAGAGTCGGTGCTATGTTATGGCAGTGAGGTATGGACTGTAACAGCGGAAATGAAACGAAGACTAAACACAGTTCAAATGGACGAAAAAGCGGAAAGGTATCGAGACGAGATAGAGTGACGAACGAGGAAATAAGACGCAGAATGTAGGCACCAGAATCAGTTGTGGACAGAATTGGAAAATGGGGGAGACGACGTGACTTATGAAGATCTTTAAATGGTCGCCGCCGGTTAAGAAAAAAAGAGGTAGACCACGCAAACCGTGGAATGAGGGTATTCGGAGAGCCATGGAGGAACCTGGAAGAAGACCAAGCACAAAACAGGGAGGTTTGGAGACAGGGAACAGGAAGACGGCATTTAGCTGTATTGTAAACTAGCATAACTGAAACCGGTTGTAAACTTCATGTAACACCTTAAAAGCACTACGAACGAACGCCAATGAGAAATGTCAATGTCCAAAAATAACACTGCACGTGTAACTAACATCAACTAGTTAAAATAACTAGCGCCAAAATAATGCCCACTCAAAACGTTCGATTATTTCGAAAGGCACTGTATATCTCTACGCTCAAATTTGCCTGTTAATGGCGGCCAACAATCGTATGGCCACACTGTCTTGTATATAGTCACTGTAATTTCTAATATTTAAATGCGCCATCTCGTATCGTCATTGTCAAATTTTGTGTGCATATTTTTAAACCTATTTAGCACCTTTGGTTGATTCACAATAAAGGGCCTGGGCAGCGGGGACCTCCTAGAGATCCTGCATATAGTTTACTAACCTATATATAGGGACTCTACGACCTCCTCGAGTATCTGTATATAAGATTATACAGATACTGTAGGAAGTATATGATCACTAGATTAATACACTAAGTTAAGGTACCGCCATTCCATTCCTCGTGTGAGAATGTGAGAAAATTCTGAGATAAAGATAACAAATACACATTTCCCAAGTGTAATAAAGAAGACACTAGTTTTTAGGTTTCTTTTTGGTGTAATGGCACTGCTGTAAAGCCAAATTCTTGTTAGATTGTGTTTTTATCTCCAGGTGGAGATAATTGCGCGACGAGGATAGATATAAAAAAATCACTAATTGCGGTACATTACACTTGAGTGTGTTGATCTAGTTTGGCGACATCTATTATCATACAAGCACAATTTATGTTTAATTTCGCGACGTGAATTTCAATTAAATGGCGGATGAGCCGAAAAAACTGCTTGCGTTGCCATCTATAGGTGTTAACATAATTTAGAGCAAAATCTGATAATTTTGTCTCGGCGATCCCATAATTTTACGTCGTACAAACGGCAACACTGTGCATAGCACCAACACAGCACGTAATTCACTTGTTTGTTTATAACAACTGAATAGGAAATTCATCAAAGCAGTGCTACGAGGTCACTGGCCTTGTCACTACTATATTATATGACACAATAAAATACTTTTTCCTGCTGCTGATCATGTAAGTCAGTGATACAGCCTTAATAACAAAACGTGTAAGTCGGTGATTATATTTGTTTACTGCTTTCCCTTGACAACGGAACTTAATGTTGTTATTAAGTTCCTGGGATAATAAAATTAACAGCGCAAGATAATAATAATAATGCGTTTATTTAGCCCATAAGTTATACATAAAACACCTTTCATCGCTAAACATTAATATATATTGCCGTGATCCCCTTAAATTTTACACCCCCCTTTTTTTTAAATCGCTAATTACTTAATTGCTTATTAAGCCCTCGCACAAAAGGGGATGCCTAAATGAAATTTACACCTTACCTGTACTTTACTTTAGCTCACGAAGCATAGCCTTGGGATACCATAAACAGCTTTTATTTGTTTAGTAAATAATTTGCATGTGACTCATTTGAATTGCAATACTCTCAGGGTTATAGAAATTTATACAAATTAATTGCTCTTAATTCGCGGGTTCCTAGGGGTTAATGGTCAAAGAGATGGTTGCTTTGATTTAATTCTACTCTCAAATCATTCCTTACACTTTTATAACGGCAATAAAACCAAAATTTTCGGGCAATTCATGCAGCAACAATAATTCACGGAACTTTACCAATTGCGAGTCCGGTCCTGCTCCCTGCTGTGCGCCGGCGCGAATTCAACTTCCTGCCAGGGTTGCCATTAGTGGTGAAATTTCACCAATTGTGGTGAAAATAGCTTAAAATATTGACCCAGTGGTGAAGTGATGATTTTACAGTAAAATATAGGGAAAAGTGGTGAATATTGATAATACCAGCATTTTTTAATTTTCGTATTCCGACACAGTAAGGTCAATGTTACAAATATGCTATCGCAGCATTATTTTGAAAATAGTTGTTGAAATATAATATGTAAGGAGGTTTATACGGGCAGCAATTCAACGTTTGTTTATTCTTTGGGCACAGTTTGAACAAATAAATGTTAATGATGAGAGATTATTTACTGCTGATATGCACCAATTCAGGGAATACCCTACCAAATTGTAGTTTATATAACACTAGCTGTCGTATTTGCATTTAGCATATCCTCATTATTAAAATTAAATAGGCTACTTACTCCCTGCTTACTGTACGCACTTATAAAGATCATACCCGGTCGCTTCGCGTTTTTGTGATGTGAGTGAATTTCTGTACTGTGTAGATATTCTTAAATTCTATATGAGTGATTCAGGATCTTAATCAGGTTCGGAATATAAAGATAATAAAACACAAAAAGAGGAAAATGAAAAAAGAAAATTTATTCATAAATATAAGTGTGCGTGGGAACAAGATCAATTTAAGTTGTGGTTACATCCAAGTCACACACTTTTTTTGTAAATTTTGTGCTCAGAATTATGTGTGGAAAAGTAGAATTGTTAAAACACATGAAAAGCAAGAAACATGTGAATCAGATGAAAAATTACAAACTTAAACAAACTTTGGTTTCAATGGTATCCTCGTCTTCACCAGCACTTGCAGCTGCCAAGAAAAGTGGTGAATTTCAGTTAGCGCTGTGTGGTGAAAAACTTTTGCAACGGCTGGCAACCCTGCTTCCTGCGGCCGTGGTGTCAATCAACAGGTGCCAGGTGCGTGTCGGCAACGGTTTGGTGCTTCTTTGTTTAGTTGTCCTCGCTCGTGGATTGTGCCCCGTAGGATCGTAGACGCATGTATGACGAGGTAAGCTGACTTAATTTTTCTCGCGTAAAACCAAACAACACTTAGAAAAAACACTCGTTTTATTTTCAACGCTTGTCAAGTAACCACAACGTGATACAAATTATCGGCTTAAAACATAACAATCCGCATATCAGCAGATAAGCCAAGCGAAGTCCCTCCTCAAGGGCGCGAAAAGGCTTATATAGAAGGGTTGAAACCCCCATACTCGGCTAATCCTCTCTAATTGGAGCGTAACATGCCACATGGCGCAAATTTTTTCCGTTGGGTCAATTAAGTTCAGTTTTGCGTCAAATGGCCGTTACAAACACGTCTAAATTGGCGGGAAATTTTGACAAAGATTCGTTACTGTCTGGATACTTGAAATATTGCTTGTCACTAGAATATATGGCAGGAAATAGCCGCCCATTAACAAATACTTTATCTATTGTGTAATTTCGCGGGCTTTTCTATGCACGCCACGCTCACAAAAATAGAGCGGGAAAAATTAACCTAGTAACTAATTAAATACAAACTTAAATCTATCCATTTAGCTAATTTAATGATATGTACAGGTCGCTCTAATTAATATGCACCCTTGGCACACTTTTTGGACCATATCTTGTTGGAGGACCGCTAACAAACACCCCGTTTCGGATGCGTTTGGGTTCCTGGCGAGCACCTGCACCTGGTGATCCTGTTGTATTGCTTTGGGGGACGCTACCTGCAACGACATCCCGGCCTTATTTGTCCTTGGCGTTGAGACCCCAGTTTAACTCAAGTGTAGCCACAGGTATGATTAACTTTTGTTGATGTTTCCAGCTATTACACGTGGCTATTGTTATTTCAGGAGAATTTGCCCTTGATCGGAACTGCTCCATGTGTTCCAACACCCCATGTCCTCCTGTGGCCTGCCGTCTGCATCCGAGCGTCCAGAACCAGTTGCTAGAGTCGTCCAGCTCCCCTGCCTGCTATAGTGCCTGGAACCTGTGCAATTCTATGTGCAGATGGTCCTTCCAGCTTGATGTCGACGTGGGATTACCGCACACACACACTGCATTACCCGTTCTCCGGAAATACACTTGTCGCACTATATCCCAGGTGTATTGCACCTCCTACGTGCACTTGCCCATTTATAATTTTGGTGTAATCGAATGCTCGTTTAATGGATTGATTTGAGACTATACTTGCATTATTGTGTATTAGTTAATGACAATCTAACCCTTTGGCCTTGCTAAGAACTATTAAATTGTATTTGTTTATGACCACTGATGTTTAAATTACTGTTATAATCCTTTCACATTGAGTCACATGCCCGCAGTGTTTATATTCATTATTTAATTTGAAAAATATCGTTTTTACCTAGTACTATTTGCTAGCAAAATTAAAATGTTTGACCTTAAAAGGCTGTAATGATTCGTGGCCTGTAAATAACACAGCAATATATATATAAATCTGCATAAAAATACCAACTTTTACTTAATAATCCTCAAGGAACTTAAATCTAGTATTAAGAAAAATATTAATATATGTTATTAATAATTACTATCTATTACTATATTACACACTACATAGATACTTTCTTACAATTACCAACAAAAACAGTAGACTTAAAACGTTTTATTTAAAATTGCAAGTGTTTATGTGACATGTGACACTCACAGGTAACACAACTCACGAAATACAAATCCTGGTGGCAGGTGACAAACCAAACGTTTTTTTTTAATCTAGGAGAATTTCGGTAAGCAGCGGGAAAAATATAATAAGATAACTCGAAATGTATCGCCTATTAACATTTTCAGCAGGCAACAAGCCGCGACTTCGTCTTGGCTTGTACTTGCCTACCGCAAATGTTAATAGGTCCTTACATTCCTTGTTACTTAAATAGCTATTATCACATTTCATATGTTAATGTACTACATTTCTACATTCAAAGCATTTACATGTGTGGTACTTTTCTGCATAGCAACGTGATCTGTTTTATGTTAGGCAATGCTCAAGTGTACTGTTGGTGGCACTTGGCACTGTAAGTCTATGTCAAATTTTAGGTTAGCAGGTTAGGTTTTGCATAAGCTTTGAATCAGACTGGCAGACAGTGTCACCAACAATACACTTCAGTACTGCCAAATGCATAACATCAACTGGAGCTGCTTATTGTGCTTTAGTACATACAGTGCCTTCAGAAATGATCAAACGTTTTTGAATGGTCATTATACAACGTATGAATAATATGTTGGTTGCACTGTAAGTCTATGCCAAATTCAAAGTTAGCAGGTTAGATTTTCGTCAGTTTTGACACAGGCTGATGCAACCTAACCTGATAACCTCGAATTTGACATAGACTTTGTTACGGTCTTAAACTGACTTTACGACACCGCACCGGCTCATACAACAACTAAACGGCCGGCGCGGGCCATAATGGACAAAATCGGGACGAAAGTTCTCCTAGGCCGCTACCCATGCCTCAACAAGATAGGCCGGCTAGACTTTCAGTGGAGTTGGGCGGGTTCTTAACGAGATTATCTAAGGGTAATGGCCCAAAGGTCGGTAAATAACGGTAAAATAAAGCGGGCGCCACCAAGCCTGTCTTAACCCGAATAACCGAGCCTGGGCGGTTAGACGGGGGCGAAGTATCCAAGATACTCCGTCGATAAAAATTCTCATGAGCTGCAAGCTCAAATAACAATTTCGTGATCGCAAATACTGGAATGGTAATATTGGGACCCTTTGGGCCGCGACTGAGCCAACCACTGGACCTACCTGCACGCTCTGGTCTCTCACGTCTCGCCGTACACCAATCTTTACACTGTGAAAGGCGCTATCTGAAACAAAGCATGCACAGGTCGAATAGGAATAATACGTCCCTTAATTAAATATGCGTCAATTGGTCGATAACTACATCTGGGCCGCAAATCGTGCCGCCAAGCTTATGTTATTCCTTACGCTAAGCACCAGCTGATGGACGCGCTATGCTAATAAACAACACACTATGGGTGGCCGGCCGCAGTGGGCTCGTCACTTTACATATTAGAGTACAGTTTGGAAATACGCTCTCCGGAAAAGGGCACGTTAGTTCGCGATAACAGGAGCCGACCTGCAAAGGCAACGGGAGCAGTGTAGCTAGCAGCAAAGCACGACGCCGCACAAATGCGCGACGAATTAAATGAAGGCCGAACTCGTTAGGCAGCGGGACAGCGTGACTGCAATATTTGACCAGGAAGAGGAGCTAACATAGCCTCACTAAAGTATGCGAATTTGGAATAGGTGCCAGTCCCTGCTACGTCGCCCACGCAGTCGTTGGCTTCGGTTAACACCCGATAAGCAAAGCACAAAGCCCTCGCAAACATAAACAAAGGGCTCGAACAGATTAGGGAGCGCCAGGCTCCACACGGCTAGGCGCTGATTCCATTTATGTATTAATCGGTACAATATAGCGAAGCCCGCACACATAAAATTACTGAATTAAAAGTTAGCACAAACGTAACACCTAAACATAGGCGCAGAGTTCTTTAGCTATTTAGGCGATGAAACGCGAAACTCGCGCACATAAAATTACTAGCAGGCTACCAAAGTAGCGTCTTGAAGCATGGTGGCCTCCAGCCGACACTACAAGCCGCGACAAGCAAGCAAAGGGCATGCATCCGCCCACGCTTAATTGGGCACAAGCGACAGTTAATATGTATAAATGGTTGTAATTAGTAATTACAAATACCTTAGTCCGTAGACGGTCTATGAGAGTTGCGTGCAATCAGTTGGTAGAAGGCGGCAGTCTGTGGCAGCTAAATCGCCGAAACACGGCATCTGGGGTAAACGGGCTGGAATCCGCCAAGATGGCGGCTTTAGGACGCTCTCCTGAGAGCACACTTACGGCGGCAAAGAGGCCTACTACGTCCTGCCTAAAAAGATCCTCGAAAACAGCGAGTTGCAAAGGGAAAACCCCCTTTTTCACAAACGCAGAACTGGCCCCGTGAAGCCCATCACACACCCACGCTTTGACGTAAAGACTGCCACTCGCACAAACACACGCGACCTCTTAAAGGCGAAACAGTTTATGGCATATTCGCTGAAACAGCACGGGAAATAGGAAGGCTTTCACAGCAACGGTACTAACAAACACCGGCAATTTACACAACATTCGCTGAAACAGCACCAGACGGGAAAAACAGGCTGGCGTCCCCGCCATGGCGGGAACGCCGGGCCAACACACACTCTGCGACCTCCTTCGATCAACGGCCTGAGCTGAACTCCCCAAGCAAGCAGTGTTACGACGCTTGCAGTGGCGTGAGCCAAAACGGTGTTGTCACCTGACTCTTGACAGCCAATGGCGAGGCGTCCAACAAAACAAATAAGTGCCGGTGACAAAGATAGCACGAAGCCTCGCAGTCGCCTCAACGGCGTGATTTCTAGAAGGTTCCGAATTCTTGTGAGCGATAACACACGGCTGTCAAAGTACCAACAAAGGGAAGCTCCAATTGACGAGAAATACTGTGTTTGGGGCCAAATATGTGCAAAATCATTATTATGGAATTAGGCGATGGAGCCAAATAAGTAACTAAAAGGGTTTAGCTTACGGGCACGCTGCCCTAAAGCCTAGGTGGCTAATTAAAATACCAAAATGACCTGACAACTTACAGTGTCACCAACATATTATTCATACGTTGTATAACCATTTAAAAACGTTCGATCATTTCTGAAGGTACTTTAGAAACGAGTTCTGCTCAGCTTGGTTATGTTTTGACATTTGGTATAACTTTTTTATAAAAATTGAATTTTTTGAAGTTGCATAGTATAAATAAATCTAGTTTATGGAACCTAACCCCGTTTTTATCATTTATGTGTTTACTTGCGCTTCCCGGTTTTGCGCATCGCGGCATTCTTCTGGAACATAACCTCCACGAACGACGAGGTCTGACTGTACAAGCAACACGTTAGAAAAGTGGTGTTACTGAACTCGTATGGCCGTTTAAGTACGAGCGCCAGCGAGTACTCACACCAGCCATACTTGATCGGCAGAACATCACTTTTCTTAATTAGTTGCATAATATACTCTTGTTTAAAATATGGCCTCTATGATCAAGCAGTGATTTCCTATTACAAATTGACTGCTAATACTGCAATGTTTCAGCAATTATGTTTTTATGTTCAGCATTTAAATGGATTCACCACATACAAGGTAAGTTATCATTATGTTAAATTTATAATTAAAAAAAAGCAAATTTTTACTCATGAGGCTCCCCATGTTAAATTACAAATTGATTAAGATTTCAATTTGGCCAGTCAGTTGATATTTTTGTGATATATTCGTTCCCAGACAACTGGAAATTCATGTAATCAATACAGTTTTCCTTTGTGATTGAGCTGAATTTCTGACATTTAAAAAAAATCTGCAAAATCACAAGAATTAAACCAAAAAATTATTCATAAAATAAAAACTTCAGAATTATTTACATATTTATCTTCTAAATTGAACAAACGTAATATTAGAAAAATGTATTTTTACATTTTAAATAATTGGTCTAAATCAGTGAAGTTCTACTTGTGTACTTGTCTGTTATGATCAACTATGTGTAAACAATAACTGTATGAGTCATGTGAAGGGGAATTACAGTCTACTTTACTACTGATTAGTTCAAGTATTCATTCTGTACCTTTGTGGAAGTGACTAAACTTTAGAAATTATGTAAATGTTCTACAAACATGCGCATCTTAGTAACGGTTACAGCAGCGCAGGAACTACTGTAATTATGGGGGGGGGCAAATTTTTTTGAGTGTTTTAACATAACTAAGGCCTATGGTCGACTCTTCCACAAACACTTTATTATAGTATTTCTTAACGTCGATAAAGTGCTGCTTTAGTTCATAAAGTAAAGTAAAACGACCGCCTGTCAATGTCCAATAGTTATTATTAAAATAAATGTAATTTTATTCAAGTCAGGAAAGGAGATTATTTTAACTGAAAACTTTGCAAATAATAAAAAGCAATTCACCTTTAATACCTTACGGTAAAAGGTAGTGATTCTTGATATTGACGCAATTAACCTAGAAGAAGCACACTTCAAAACTATCAAATGTTTCCATAGCAACTTGAATTTTCTAATGTGTCTAATATATGTAATGCAGTCGAACGTAAAGCTTTGCATGCAGCTAGTACATAATCAGACCTTATTTGACTCGTCCTCTTTAATGCTACGCTACGCTCGCTCTGCCATAAAATAGACTAGTGCAATAATATCCTACATAGGGATGGGCGCGTGACGTGAAAACAGTCGTGTCACGTCGTGTCACGGCGTGTCACGTCGTAAACGTGACTAATATTTGAAAATAGTGACGTGAACGTGAGTGAAAATTTCCAAGGCGTGATTCACGTTTCACGTTAATTTCACGTTAAATATTTAGAATTCGAAATTCTTGGGTTTTTAGGTCATATTAACTAAATATCAGCGATGATAAAAAAGGTTTATTTGTTTAACCAGTTTAAATTACGACTTTGCTATTTGTTTCCAAAGGCTACTTGTTTAAATCGTGACAATTGCGAATTTTTGATAATACTTTTTTTACAATATTGCTAATAATTTTCGAACGGAAAAAGATAACAAATTTTTTTCTTCACAAAATGTGTTCAGAAAAATTAGAGGTTTCCGGGAAAAACAAATTCGATGACGTCATTACTGTAGTTTCCAAATATGGAAAAATATGCAATTATGGCTTAAAATGGACCTTACTCACTCCCATTTAAGAACCTCTTTTCAGATCTTTTCTATCGTTTTTCCTTTTCTTATAATAGAGCTGAGACATCGAGTTTCGCTCACCCTATACATGTGTAGATGAACTTATTATTCTAATAAAAGTAATGTTTTTTTTTGTATACTCGCCTTAACGCTGAACGTACGTAAAAGTACTTTTAAACCTACGAATTAAAAGTGTTGCCTAGCAACATATACCTTCTGTACTCATACCAATAAGGGAAACGTCAATTCCAATGACAGCTTTTGAAGACAGCTGCAAGAAATGTATTTGCGAGGAACACGGCCTTCTGGATTAGCGTGCCTGCCGGCTCTCCCCGGCCTGTTCATTTGCAAGCTTTTCGAGTGCTCCGCGTGGCGCTGTTACCGGGGGATTTGTAAGGTCACTAGATTAATACACTAAGGGATTTGGAAGCGTTAGCTCAGCGTTTAAACTGCAGATGGCGGAACTGGCGCGGCGGATTCAACAAAATACTTTCAATTTGATCTTTTCGCGCGCACAGAATGCTTGATTTTTGCGCGCAAGAACAATTTACAAACGCCATCATATTAATATAAAATTTTGACGTTTCTACGTACGCATTTTCGTTTATTGTAAATTTACTTTGTTGCTTCTGTGAAAATCCATTTTGTATTTTTATTCATACAAAAATGTCGAAAACACATCATAAATGCTTCGTTGCAACATGTAAAGATTATAAAACAACTAAGGTCTTTCATCAATTTCCCTCAGATAACTTTTTACGAAGTAGGTGGTTTGAAAAATTAGGTATAAACCCTGGTAGGAATTTTTAAAATAATATCTTTCAGTACTTAATATAAATTTTATTTTAATGCAGATACAAAAGTGCCTAGAACTGCTGTAATTTGTAGTTTGCATTTTGAAGACGATTGTTACAGAGCTGCTAGTCGCAAATTATTAAAACGTACAGCAGTGCCTAAGCTCCATACAGTAATTCTTGAAACAAATTTTTTAAACATTCTTCACTGATAATATGTTTTAGAGAAGTATTTCGAACATTCCTGCTGGTATACCAATCCAAACTAACACTTTTCCTGGACCTGCAAACATACCTTTGCTTTCAACTCCACTTTGTTACCCTTCTACTTCCAATGTGGTTAGTATTTATAAGTAGGTATGTACTAGAATCCGTAAATACTTAAATTTTATTTGAAATTCTAGATAAATGATAAAGGCATTCAGGTCAGTGTAATTAGCGAAAACCTAATAGAAAACTATAAAAAGAAAATCAGAGCGTTGAAAATGCAAAATACCCGACTAATTAAAAAAAATAAACTAAAAGACCAAGAAATATTGGAACTGAGGAAAACAATACAACATTCAAATTGTGAGACGGTAAAAAAGATTCAACAAGATGCAGTTGTTAACAATAATTTGTATGCAACTTTTTTGTTTGATCAAATTTTAAATTACTGTAAATCAAAACCAAGATTTTCTGAACAAGTAATTCGAAATTGTATCATTTGGAGAATATCTTCGCCAAAAGGTTATGAGTTTTGCCGTTCACATTTGCTAAAACTACCGTCTAGAGTAACACTTCACCGTTACAGCGGGGCTGGTAGAAACGTAACTGCTCTCATAAAATCTAGACTTCAGGTAGAAGCAGAGTCATTACTACCTGTAGAACGAGTGTGCAGTCTGGTAATTGACGACATGGCCATTAAGGAAAAATTGCAATACAACAGAGCACAGGACCGATTACATGGTTTAGAAACCACAGGTACAACAAAAACAATCGGCAAAAGGCCAGTATTGGCTAACCAAATGCTTTGTTTTGTTATTCACGGTCTTTCAACAAAATTTACGATACCAGCTGCATACTTTTTCCATAGATCGTTAAAGACATCAGATTTTTATCAGTTAACTTTGAATGTTTTAAAACTGCTACATGAGTGTGGATTTCTGGTAATTAGAATTGTAACCGATAATCACAAATCTAATGTGGGACTGTTCAAGGCATTTTCAAATAACAAACTTTCTACGCACATTCAACATCCAATAACACCAAATATGCCACTATTCTTTAGTTTTGATTATTGCCATGCAATAAAGAATGCAAGAAACATATTTCTCCACCATGACATGAAGACTGAAGAAGGTGTTATTTCTTCTACTTATTTAAAAAACCTGTATCAATTACAAAGAAATTTAATTATAAAGCCTGTTAGATTTTTAACAGAAAAACATTTATATCCCAGCAACTTCGAGAAAATGAATGTTAGACGGGCTGTACAATTATTCTCGCCTACTGTAACTGCTGCTTTAGAATATTTAAGACAGTACTCAAATTCGCCTTATGATTTCTCTACATCAAAAGCCACCATTACGTACATGGAAATGATGTATTTATTTTTTCAGTTACACGACGTTAGTGACAAAACAAAGCACGTTACTCTACTGGATGAAAAATGTGCACCGTACATTAACATTAATGATGAAAGATTGGTCTGGTTAAGAGATGTATTTCCAGTATATATTAATTCTATACAGGAAACTTCAAAAAAAGGTGGCATGAAAGGATTAACTAAGGAAACTGCAGAAGCACTAAAGTTCACCGCACAAAGTACTGCTGAATGCATTCAATATCTTCTTCAAGATGTCGGATTTTATTATGTTTTAACAAGGTCTTTTAGTTCAGATGCTATTGAATCGATGTTTAGCGACGTTCGGCTAAAAGGTGGCTCGCAGGACGCCACCGATGCACAGGCTGCAGAGAGTGCAATTAAAAGAATCGTCAAGTGTGGAATAATTAAAACATCGGCATCTGCTAACGTATTTTCTGAATGTGACTATAGCAGCAATATTGGACAAATTCCAGATACTGATAATGTGATATCATGCTTTACAGTTGAACTTCCTGAAGAATTAAAAGAATTAATCCTAGAATTAAAAAACCTTTCTACTCACTTACATTATGGAATTGTGTCTGCTTCAGTGGCTTTCTTAGCAGGTTATATTGCAAGAACTATAGAAGAACGAACAGAGTGTGAAACTTGCCTAAATACAATTTTAACCAATTCCTGCTCAAATCCGCTACTGGCTCTTATAAATCTACAGGATCGTGGTGGCTTGAAATACCCTAGTAAAAATTTTACTTGTTTAATAAACCAATTAATTCAGCTGGTTTTAAATATATTTGAATATTTACCCCAGGAATGCAATCCTCGTAATATATTAACCGTTCTCCTTCTAGATCCTCTAACCACTTCAAATTTCTTTATCTGCAAGATTCATACCAAAGATATATGTAGTATAATTTTAAGTAAATTGCTAAAACCAGTAATAACCAACCTCGCTAACACACGGACAGATAAAATATATGGAACGCCATTGCATGCCAAACCTCATTGTCGGAAAGTGCTGAAACTTTGAAATCAAGCGGATGACCACCATTTCCAAGGGCATACAACTGGATAGATGCAGCTGGGTCGAACAATTCTAATTTTCCAGGCTCGACTTGAAAAATAGAAACACAAAACGGTTCTTTTTAGAACCACAAAATGCAAAATTAAGAATAGTTCAGCTGACGCTAGTTTCAATTAAGAAGTCTTTTAAATGCAAAAAAATAATTTTATTAAAGAGTATACAGAATTAATGTAAAACTAACCTAATTTAACGTTTCCGTCACAGAACAATAATCCAATCAACAAACCAAAACTGACAGATAAAAGCTAAGTTTCAAACCGGCTGGCGTGGTTCTGAACTTCAATCCCCCGATATGCCGAGTCACAACTTTGTAATGCTATTTGTCACAAATGAACAGGCCGGGGAGAGCCGGCAGGCACGCTAATCCAGAAGGCCGTGGCGAGGAATCAGTATTTATCCCTTGTCGTAAATTATTGTAGTCAATAGTGATTGAATGACCTTGGCAGGTTTTGGTGTTTACAAAAATTTTGCTCTTCATACTTTGGTATTTTTCTGCTCAAAAATTAAATGAAAAAGTGTGAAATTAGTGTTTTTCGTCTCTTTATTCTCAGTGAATACTAGTGTATAAGAATTTTCAAGAATTATAAACAATTTTTTAAGTTTGGTGAAAGTGAGGTTAGATCGGCAATAATATGGCCAATTTGTGCAACACTTGCGATGTATCCATACCAGAGGACTCTAAAATAGTGGTGATAGCTGCCATGTAGTAATGCACCATACAGAGGCATGCACTGGTTTGAATGCATCTGAAATAAGGACTGTTGTGATTCAAAAGCGAACCATGATGTTTTTCTGCAGGTCATGCAGAGAAGCATTCAGGAGTGCCCCAGCCCTTTTAAGACAAATTGGTGAGCTGAAATTGGAAATTGAGGTAATGAAGAAGGAATTGGAAGCTGCCAAAAATCAAAAGTGCAGACATAAACCGGTAGAGTTGGATATGGAGCAGATGATCGACGAAATGCAGGAAAGAACAAAGAGGGCCAGTAATCTAATAATTTATGGTGTAAAGGAGTCAAATCGAGAAGTTTTGACGGAAAGAATTGAAGACGACAAAAAAGTGGTGCAAGATGTCTTTAAGCTGATGAATGTGGCCCAGGATGGGCTCAGTAAAGTTGAGAAGGTAATAAGGATTGGTGCTAAAAAGACAGGATCCTGCAGACCATTGAAGGTTGTCTGTGCTGATCAGGCTTTTGTTAAACAAGTGATAAAAAATAAGAAAAAACTGGCAGGATCAAATTATAAAATTAATTTAGATCAGATGGCCATGCAAAGAGACCAGTTTAAAAAAGTGTTGACTGAACTTCAAGCTAAAAATGAGGGGGAAAATGATGGCTATACCATTCGGTACATTGGTGGATGGCCTAAAGTAGTGAAAAAGGACAGCCAGATAGGTAACAAATCTGGCAATACAAGAAAAAAGTAGTTGATACCCCATTGCAAATGTACTATCAAAATGTGGGTGGGCTTCGCACCAAGATAGCAGAGTTGAACTTAATGCTAAGTTGTTCTAATTATGATATTATTGTTATTACGGAAAGCTGGCTGAATGAAGACATCTTTTCGGAGGAACTTTGTTGCAGCAATTATAATATTTTTAGAGCGGATAGAAATGTGCTAATTACAACAAAAAACAGAGGAGGTGGTGTATTGATATTGGTAAAAAGTCATATACAAGCTTCAATCATCAGGAAGACTGAAACTCATTTTGAACAATTATTTTTGTCATGTACATATTTTGGTTCAAAATTTGTGGTCGGTGGTGTATATATACCACCAGGATCTTCTGAGGATCAGTACAGTGATCACTGCCTGGCTGTCGAGGAAATTTGTTCCACATATCCCGGCACAAAGTTCTACATAGTGGGTGACTTTAATCTACCAGGGGTGCTGTGGTCAAACGCTAATAATGGTGTCCAAGTAGTGTGTCCATCGAATTCACCAGCCATGTACCTTGCTCAAATGTATGGTTTTTATAATATGTACCAAATGATTGATATACCTAATAGCAGAAATGTGTTCCTGGATCTACTTTTTACCAATGACAACTCGTTGAAATGCTATAAGTCTCCGGATCCACTTTTTTGTGACTCTGTTTATCATACGTCCTATACCTCTGATTTTAGAGTAGGCAATGTAGGGTTAGATTCACTTAAAGTAGAGGAATTTTACTTTGATTTTAAGAATGGTAACTATCAGGGTTTAAATGATTATTTGTTTTCTGTAAACTGGGAAAATATTTTTAACATTAGAGATATTAACGTTATTGTTTCAGAATTCTATAACATTTTAAATTTTGGAATTCAATGTTTTGTGCCACAAAAAAAATTTAAAACATCAAACTTTCCTTCATACTTCTCGTTGATATCACTTAAAAAGAGTAAACATAAAAAATATAAACTGTCTCATAATGAAACTGATTATCATGAATTTACTGTGCTAAGGGCCCAATGTAAAAGATTAAGCCAGGAGTGCTATAGAAGCTATCTTGCTACTATAAATGAGAACTTCATCCAAAAAACTTTTGGAATTTCATTAATAAAAAAAGAGCGTCAAATAATATTCCAAAAAATATGGTTTTAAATAATTTTGTTGCTACTGATGGTCAACAAATTGTTGACTTATTTGCTACTCATTTTTCTACAGTCTATTCGAATGCAAAGACAACTCCTCCTGAAAAATCTATTAGCCAAATTAACATAGACAGTCCTGTTATATGCCTATCTGAGGTATTTGAGAAGCTGGGGTCTCTGCCTAATAAACTGATGATTGGGCCTGATGGCATTCCAAATATTTTTTTAAAACAGTGTAAGTATTCACTATCTCAGCCATTGTGTAAGCTCTTTAACTTATCTCTCACTTCTGGAATATTTCCAGACTTGTGGAAGGAAAGTTATATCTCACCTATTTTTAAATCAGGGTCAAGAAATGATGTGAAAAATTACCGTAGTGTATCCATAGTGTCATCTATCCCTAAGGTCTTTGACAGCCTCATGTTTAACCATTTGAACTGGCATTGTAAAGAGATCATTGTCGATGAACAGCACGGTTTTAGAGGGGGTCGTTCTACACTGACAAATTTACTTGTATACCATAGCAGGTTGTCGGATGCCTTGGAGACGGGGTATCAAGTGGATGCTGTGTATACGGACTTCTCCAAGGCATTTGATAGGGCCAGTCACTTGTTATTAATTGAAAAGTTAAGGAACATAGGTTTTTCTGATAGATTATTAAAGTAGCTGCTTAGTTTTCTTAGTGATAGGACGCAAGTAATTAAAATTGGTAATTTTATATCTAAGATGATTGAGGTATGTTCTGGGGTCCCCCAGGGGGGACACTGCTCTCCATTGCTGTTCAATCTGTTTGTTAATGACCTTAAAAATGTCTTGAAGTATTGCGAGTTTTTAATGTTTGCTGATGATCTCAAACTTTTTTCAATTATTTTTTATTACAAAAAGACCTTGATAGCCTTTCTCAATGGTGTCAGAGTAATTTGTTAGATTTGAATATAGATAAATGTTTTCAGATTTCTTTTAATAAGAAAAAAAATAGAATACCATCAATTTACACAATTAACGGACAGAAACTAAAAATAAATGATGTGGCTAAAGACTTAGGTATACTGTTTGATTCCAAATTGAACTTTAATAATCATATAGACCAACTGGCAGTAAAAGCAAATAGAATGTTAGGTTTTACTCTTAGAAATTGTAGGGGGTTGTCTTTGCAGGCAGTAAGATCGGTATATGTTGGGTTAGTGAGATCACAACTTGAGTATGGTTCAATTGTATGGACTCCCCAGTATAATGTCTATAAGTCATTGCTGGAGAGTGTGCAAAAAAAATTCTTGAGATATTGTAATTACATGTTCAATCTAAATCTCATTGCTAACCATGACTACTCTCAAATATTAGATTATCTTAAGCTGGACAAAAGAAGAACAATGTTTGACATTTGCTTTATTTACAAGTTATTGAATGGTATTTTATTCTGTCCAGATTTACTATCACAAGTTAAATTTTCAATTCCCCAGAGAGTGCTTCGACAAAATAATTTATTTTAGATTGGGTTCCATAGGACCAATTATGGTAAAAACTCTTTTTTGGATAGATCTCTAGATTTTTTAAATAGTGAGGAAAGGTTGGATGTATTTAATAGTTCATTTAGATGCTTTAAGAGCTCGTTATTAAAATTACTTTAGTGTGGTTTTGCTAGTATACACTTTTTGTTACAAGAAGTATGTAGTTTATAGTGAAGTATTATATACCTTTAATTTTTAAGTGTAGACATAGCCTGTATTTATAATGCACTTTTATTTTTGTAATGGGGGTTTCCCGTTTAAATAAATAAATAAAAATAAATAAAAATTTTCATTTTTTTTATGTCAACTATTCTGATTGCAGCATATCACGTAAATTATGTCACGTGCAAAACATATTTTTAGTTCACTTTAGGGTTTTTTCATTGGTTTTAAATTAGAACATCCTGTTCTATCTGAATTTAAATTTTGCAATAATAGCTGCGTGTCACGTCGTGAGTGGCGAGTCACGCCGTGAACGTGAGCGTGAACGTGAGTGTTTAAAGCAAGCGTGAAACGTGCGTGAACGTGAGTGTTTAAAGCAAGCGTAAAACGTGCGTGACGTGAGCGAAAACTCACTCACGCGCCCATCTCTAATTCCTACATTATGTACTTGATACATAAATAACTATAATAGTTACAATTAAGCTAAAATGCTTTTTAGTCACGTATTGAATGGTCATAAAGATACAAAACCTGAAAGGTATACTTTAGTTTTACTTCAAATAATGTAATCATAATTTGTTGCAAACTGGAGATTTTTGCATAAATATTCGTTTTTTGTGTCTTCTCGTTCAGAAATAGTATATTAAGTATTAAGAATGGTAAGGACATTTTACCGATCGAAGACAATTGTTTGGAAGACGAGCGAAGCGACGGCTCCAATTATTGTCTGAGATCGGTAATTCCTTAAGGTTCGTGATGCTTATGACGTTTTTTGCACTATAGAAATGATTTTTTTTCTAACGTCAGTAAAATGTGACATTATACCACAGAATAATATGTTGCTGGCACTGTAAGTCTATATCAAATTCGAGGTTAGCAGGCTAACTTCGCATTTTTACTTACCGTTCTAGAACGGTAAATATAACTTACTAATTTGGCAACAAACGCGGTAACTAAGTAAAATCGTTCTATCGTGCAAAAAAGTTGTTTTCGAAGTGATGTCTGTCTACAGGCAGCAATGTGTTCTCATTCGAAATGAACAATCAGATTACCGAGAAATTCAATATGGCGTTCCGCAAGGATCTATTTTAGGTCCGCTACTTTATATAATTTATTCTTCGGGTTTATGTAATACCATTGATTAAAGAAGTATAAAGATATGCAACACAACGTTAAAATCTGTACTGCATCTCCTTGCTACCCGCGGCCCCCGCATCAAGCAACTGATTCACAATATCGTGGCGCCGCCGCGCCGTTAGCGCGAAATATCTCAACTTCCTTTCCTTGGCCACGGTGTGTTTATCTTTTGTTTAGTTGCACTTTGTGTTATCAGTTAGGCAGTGAACATATATAAACCAATAACAAAGATTACGACGCTAAGCCATTTATAAATGTAACTTTCAATGCTTTGACCCTATCGCCAACGTTCTTTAATAATACGGCACGCGTTGCCAACGATACATATGTTAATATGTATTTGTTTCGTAGGTATTTGTATTTTAATGGCGAAATATGGGAAAACTAGATTCACTATCAATTTCCAAAATATTTGGTTTCCCCTGTTCATTTACTTGAGTTCGTATTTTTATTGGTAAAACCCAGGTTAATCGTTCACAATACGAATATTTAGAAAGTAATTTCTCCAATAGTATAAAAACGTCAAAGTTTAAATAAAAGTGGACGTGACTACCTCCCTGGACTTTCCCATACTGGAAACTGTTCATATCGTCTTTATTCAACAGTCTTTACAACATATCAAAATTTCAACTCGATGACTCACGTCTTCACCGTGATAAGCGTTTACACTTTCACGTAAATTGCGGGTAAATATAAAAGAATGTGTAGTTCAAAACGTGACCACCGAGCTTCTGTAGATGGCGCCAAGTGGACAAGCCGCCACTGTGCTAGTTTATGTATTATTTTCCTCAAAACTGCTGTAGCAACGAGGTGAAATTTTCTAAGTACCTGGAAATTATATTTTCTAGAAAAAGATTCTTTGACGCAAAAATATAACAACCGTTAGAATAAAAAAAATTATTTTTCAAAAATAGAGGAGGGAGGGGGCCGGTGCGCTTACATATATCCACGAGTGTAATATTTTTTTGCATATTCATATGCTCCATTATGCACTGAGCAAATCAGTGAAAACCCCAGCTACCTAGCTTGTTTTGTTTATTAATTAAAGGGGTTTAAATTTTCAAACTTCAAAGCTTCGTAGAGGGCGCCACAGATAATTTATGAGATTCTTTAAAAAACATATCGATAGCCCTTTTCGGGGTCTATCAGTGTATGAAGTTTAAACAAATTCCTGTGGGCAGTTTTTGAGAAATGATTTTTAGAAATTTTTGAAAATTTTGAAAATTTGTAATTTAGGCCCCTTAGTATTTTTCAAAACACTTTTTATATCACCTCATGTTAGCCTTCATATACTATTCAGAAAACAAAAATCAATTGAATCGATTCATCCGTTTTTGAGTAATAGGGCGTTAAACTCAAAATTTTCAAAAAATCATAGCGCCCTTCATTTTAAACATAGCGAGTTCGGCAAAAAACTAACAGATTTGTCTTATGACCCTCTATCGTTATCTACGATAAAATTTTTAAAATTTTAATCACGAAAACTGTGATACCAAAAAAACATGCGTAACTTCCGCTTCCGGTTTCGGATTTTTTTGAAAAGCTTATTTTGTCGATGAATTTTCGATACACTTCCGCATTCCAAAGCGCATCAAAATCGGAGCAATACTTTCGGCTGTAGGAGCGTCACCCACCCACACACCCACACACCCACGCACCCACACACAGACAGACATTTTTTAAAAACTACTTTTTTGGGTTCCTAGAGACCCAAAACGGATATTTCTGTGAAAATCTCGATTTCCAAAATTTTCATGATTCCAAGACTTCCCTATACCTATGGGTATGGGAAAGTAAAAAGAGACAAGTGTAAACAAATAGGAAAAAAACACATAATATTTTTTTTTTATTATTTCGGAAAAAGTTTATAGAAAAGTTCCCCATATGTGAGAAGGTGTGCTTTTTATTTTTTCAATTGTTATTAACAAATAAGTATTTTTTAATATATTCTTAATTAAAAAAAATATAACTTCGTTATTTATTTAAACCATTGCCTGACATTTGATAACATAAGGTTTTGGGGTTCACAGATTACGAATCTGGCCTCAAAATTGGTCTAAAAACAAAAACGGCGTCTACAAAATGGCGTCAAGGGTCTAATTTTTTATTTTTTTTTAATTTTTATGAGATGTGTAGGGGTTTTTGGGGTCGCTGATTACGAATTTGACATTAAAACTCAACTAAAACACAAAATGGCGGATCCAAGATGGCGAAAAAGCGTATTTTTTTATTCGAACTTTATTTCTTATCTATATAGGGTTTTTTGGGTCGCTGATCTCAAATTGTATGTTAAAAATTATCAAAAATTAAAAATAGCGTCTTTAAAGCGGCAAAATAGCTTTATTTCTGAATTACTCAGTAATTATAAATATAGCATTAAAAGGTTAATTTTTATTCTGTACGATTACTATTATTATTATATAATAAACATTATATACAAATAAAATTCTAAATTGTTAAATTAACTCAAATGTAAATAGATTAAATAGATTTAAATATAACATACGAATACATACGTTTAAATTCCAACGCCTAAAAATGTGTTTTCTACAACCTCTTTGTAGAATTTCCAAAAGATATTACTGAATTAATAGATTTTTCTGTTTGTGACGGACGGAGGAATGTTATTACATAAAAACAAATGGCAACTTGTTCAACAGTATGGTGCAATTTTAGATAAATTATTTTTATTGTACGTAATTATCGAAAAAGCAAGTGTTTTTGTCGATTATCAGAAACATAAAATAAAATGTGCTGAAAGAGACCGACGTCTAAAAACGAAAACTGCACCAGATATTCGATTTGAAAGGGACAGGTTTTTAAAGTTGTATCAAGAAAAACTTCTGGCAAATGTCTTTCATGTCGTTTTATTGATTTTTCAAAAGAAACTTTAGCTGCAAATAATATCCCTGCTCTCAAGCTGAAAGTGATGCTGATCGGTTAATAGTTACAACAACTCTCAATGCATCAAATAAAAACATAGTCGTAGTATCAGAGAATATAGACCTATTACTTTACTACAGCTTTAGTTTCTCCTGATAAAGATATATATATATTTTAAACCTGCCAAAAATTAAAAAAATAAAAAACTATCTTCTTCTAAAAGCCTGCAATTTGCGCATCCCAATTTAATCGAACAGAACACAAAAAACATTTCTTTGATATGCAAACCAGTAAAAACTGCATAGTTAC
>CALNHX010005074.1:0-114468 GCA_940337035.1 Agriotes lineatus
GATCTGGGAAAAATTATGCTTTTTACTCCACTGGTGTATAATGTACTATTATTTATATTTGATCTGACAAATCTGTGAAGCAACAGATAAACGATCAATTAGTAAAGAATGTTTCATAACACACACTGTGTGTACTATTGACGTCCTATCCTCGTTTCGTTATGCGTAAGGACAAACAATTATAATAGCACGCAAATTCCATGCACTAAATTTGTATATCTTATCCTGCGCTCAGGCTTTGACTAATGTTTAGATAGGTTCCGGAAACCGCACGTTTATTTGGCTATCTGCTTCTGGGCAATACTGACAGGAATCTAAATAAACGCGGCTCAAAATTCAAAATTAGAAGCGGTTGCAATAAATAGCCGCCTGCACAACATCTTTTGTAACGCTCGTCCACCTCATGGGTTCTAAAATAGTCCACTTGACCCGTATTCCCAACTGCCGCACTTCAGCAACTGACCTATTTCATTACCATTTGCTAAATGTCAGCCATAACCGTACCCCGACACGGCGAGTGGATTTGAAAGTAATCAGAGGAGAATTACCCGCATGCGACGACGTTTTATCCTTGATTATGAAACACGGCACGAGCACAATCGCAAAATTGCATTATAGATGTTGTAGAAAGTGAACGCGTTGAAACGATTTCCACTAGAACCGAATTAATACATCATAATACCATGCTAACTACTTCCTAAAGCAATGGTTCGAATAAAACTTCCGTAGGAACTGAGTTACTAAAGCATCAAAATATTTTTGATTTAATAACTGCATTCGTTACACCGAAACGGTTTACTGTACCGTACATTCTTCCAGTTTCAATTCATGCAGCATGATAAATGAAGAGGACATATTAACTATTGCATCTCTTTTGTTGATTGCGGAAGAGGTGTCGTAATAATACAATCAAATTTCATCAACGGTGAGCATTTAGAACAGGTTATAACAGTAATTGTATAGGGTAAGCATAACATGAGGTACAAAATGTAATGGGTGAAGTGGGTACAAGACATACGCAGAAGCATGGTGATTCATGAGAACGTTTAAGTTCTATTTGAAGGAAAAATATCATCACGAAGATAGGTCACATTTGAGATCCGCCACTTTCGGCAATTGGTATGGTGTAGTGTCTGAACACGTTAAATATAATATACAAATCTTGAACATTTGAAAATCTACAAGCACCAGATGGAGGAAGAATCAATGAAAAATGCAACGTCTAAATTGTTTGTGATGGATATAGAAAATGACATACACTACACCATTTCAAAATCGCACGAACTGTGGTAATTATATAGGATTTTCGACGATAATTAGTAAAAGTAAGTAAAGTTCGGGCACTTCATTCCATGTAGGAACATGACCTTAGTACCTTTAGCCAATTATATTAGTGTGTAGTAAGAGATGGAACAGAGGAAGAATATTATGCAAATAAAGAAGAGGCACAGAGTAGCCCTTGTTCAGGAAGATGATGTACCGAAAGTGTGTTCTATGTTAACCAAATTATTGAGAAATCACTTGGAATTAGTTAAGAAATTCGTTATCATTTGTTGGTTTAATGAAGACTCGTGGCAGTGCACCAGCAGCAGCTTTGATAACTAGCAGCCCAACAATTTCTGACAATTATATCTAAAAACTTATCCGCTACAAAAATGCTGACTTAAGTTTGCTGCATATCTCCTATTTCGTTAAAATCTACGGAGAGTTACACACAAGAATACTAGAAAGAAGGAGACCTAACTCGATGAAAATTGAGTGGAGGGGATGAATCGCTAGATCTCGACTAAAAAATGGCCGACCACACGTGCAATGCAACTATGCAACCCATGATATATGCATTGAACTTGTGGTCGGCCATTTTCTGTTCGACATTATTTGGGTCATCTCCACCACTTAATTTGCGTTTCCTTCTTTCTAGTCCCTTCTTTCTTGGTTACACATTTGGAAAAGAAAATGGCATACAATGAGTTATCAATAGAATAGGACAACTACACATATCTTACAATGCGCAAATGAGAAAGTAATAATTGGAAAGAACACATTACAATCTCCAATACATTACAATGAAATTAAATGAAGAAGAAAACAACTGGGAAATGAAAATCATCATAATCATAATCATAATCATAACTCTATAATAAAGCAGAACACTTCCCAAGGTCAAACATTTCAACTCGTGGTCTATGCGTAGTTAGGTATTGTGGGCGTGGTCTTGATATTAGCAGCGTTGCCAGACCTGGTACAATTCTACGAATCTGGTACATTTTGGGTAACAGTTTACAAAGCCCCGTAACACTAAAAAATCACTTTTTTCAAAACGTGTTGATGTAAATATATGTTTTTGGACCTCAGAAATCTATTTCCGATGTCGGAAGACACGAAAAACTTACCGTTTTTCCACAAATCACTCATAACCTCACTTCCATTACTTCTCTAATAATAACAATATCGAAATGCGTCATCTGCAAGTACTACCCACCTATATGTAACTAAATACACTGCTCTTACCCACAGACTACCTATAAAGTAGATAGATACCTACCTTGTTTATTTAAAAATCATTTAAAATAATAGAAACCCGCTTCGTCCATATAATGGTAATCTTGTATTGTACGACGCCACCGATGAACTACTGTTCCTAGAGTCAGCAATCTTGGAGGGAAGGACCGCTAACATGTCAAATACCTTACACTGTTGCCAGACCTTTGTTTGTTTGCTTCTAGAGCAATTTGGGGCCTAATTCGTTTTAGTTTGATTGTTTATCGTGGTCCTAGCATCAATGTCGAATAGAGGTGTTCTAGCTCCAACTGTTTTGTGAATGAAGGTAACATGTTGACACTAAACCATATTCGTGATTCTTGCAGGTGTTTCGGTTAGGGTCAAACTAAAATGTATTGAACGGTTGGCGAAGCGGGGATTGTTACATAATTTCCTTCGGTGTGATGGCTGTTAGGTAGATATGTCGTTTGTTTAACGATTGTCCACGATTAAAAGCAAACTAAAAATAATTTGGCGCCAAACGCTGTTGAAGCCAAACAATAAAGTTCTGGCAACGTTTTAAGGTACTTTTAATCTAAACGATCAGCTGCTCGCGCCTCCCTCCAAAATTACTGACTCTAGGAACAGTGGCGTCCTACAATACAAGATTACTCATATAATTATTTATCAAAAAAAGGCAGTGGCTAGTAATACGTCCAACGTGCACAACCTAACCTAACCTAACCTAACCTAACCTAACCTAACCTAACCTAACCTAACCTAACCTAACCTAACCTAACCTAACCTAACCTAACCTAACCTAACCTAACCTAACCTAACCTAACCTAACCTAACCTAACCTAACCTAACCTAACCTAACCTAACCTAACCTAACCTAACCTAACCTAACCTAACCTAACCTAACCTAACCTAACCTAACCTAACATAACCTAACCTAACCTAACCTAACCTAACCAGATCACCAGAGGATCGCCCCCTCGACAGCCGCCCCTTGACAGCCGCCCCCTTGCCAACCGCTCCCCTTGTTAGCTTAGTATCTACGCAAGGATGGTATAAACTAATAATAATACGATAAAAAGACGCAGAAGGCAACTGCGTTACTAGCTACGTCTGCTGGAAATTCTTTTTCGTAATGAAATTGTTGGCCTTGAAAGGGGCCGTTTTTAGACAGAAGAAATATCATGGATATTCCGGTGGATAGAGTGAGGCCGCTTCTTTGAAGAAGTGGTGAACCACCTCTTCTTCAAAGGTTCGTTTGAAAAGAAATTCCGCCAGATAACCGACAAAATGAGGAGCAGATCGGCCATAACGGGGGATTCCACCTCGAACATCCCTCCACGTCCGTTCAATGTTCTGGGTGTGAACTGTGCGGTCGTCAGTATTCACGTATTCCAGGGAATGATTCACACGGAGATGAGTGAAACCTTCCTGACCCAACGTGTTGTATGCTTTCCAGCAATCAGACACTATAGTAGTGCCAGGCAGGATCCACTTTTTGATAACCTCTAGGAGGGTATCAGCATCTCTCTGTGGAACCGGTACCAGAAATACCCGCTTACTGCCGCGTTCGAATCCTCCAAAGACCCACTGACCCTCAATTCGCCTACCTCTGTTGAATTTTCTTTTCCCAAACTTGGCCTCGTCGATCTCGACGACTGTTCCGGGACCACCAATCTTCCGGGAGTTGTTTGTTGCCCAATTAATGCAAACTTCTCGGCAGAACGAAGACCAATCTACAATGGTTCTTGAAGACCATTGTAGTTCTCGTTTTATGAATTGTTGTCGTGGGTAACGGACCAAACACCAAAGGACGCAGAAATAGCCGATATCTTCCAGCGACAGTTTGCTATTCCAAAAGAAAGTTCCAGCTCTGGCAGATTTAGTAAAGGAGCATTGTAATTTACGCCGTTTTTTCTTCTGGGCAGAACGATCCTCGTAGCGTATCTTGCGACAATTGTACGTCAAGGAATTGATATTCAGCGATGCAACCCCATCGCACCCGGAGCAGCGTCGTTCTCTCCCGACTACCCCATGATCCACCAGAAAATCCACAAAATTTCTTCTGCTTGCAGAAATTGCCAAAAAACTACGAACAGTGGGATTGCAAGAAGCACACGCAACCATTTTATCGCAATTACAAAACTGCAATGACAATTGAAAGATCTATTTGTTTGTAACACGGCCTTCTAGATCAGCGCGCTTGCCGGCTCTCAGCCGGCAGGCGCGCTAATCCAGAAGGCCGTGGTTTGTAATCAAACATCAAGTATTTACTTCGTTGTCATGGTTACGGCCGCCAGGAATTTACGACTGCGTTCTGCATTTTGACAAGCGGTTCAAAGGTGGGAAATAAAATCTTCTTTGTTTGTGGGAAAACTGTTGGCTTTTTAACCATTCATCGCCAAAAATGAATTGCCTAGGCCCGAAATAATAAGCAAAACTCTATAAAGCTCTACAAGTAAGTGTTTTTAAATTTTTGTTAACCTCAAAATGCGACATTTTATTTTTTTTTGTGGTATAACCGTTAGTTTTTCGACCCTTCCGACATTGGAATTGAATTCCTGAAGTCCGAAAACATAAGTCACACCCCATAAAACCTCAAAAGTAAGCGTTTTTAGCGTTACGGGGCTTTGTAAACAATTACCTTCCATTTTAATTGTGTGTGCTTTTGCGTGACATAACCTAAGATTTGCATGGAAATTTTATCTGGCAAAAACAGAGGCAATCAATGCGTTTCGCACTGCACAATTTTCATTATTATCAATCCTATTAAACAATGACTGCTTTTCTGCCTGTGAAATTCGTGGTGTTAAAGAGAATAGGTAAGTTTTAAAAATCTTGTATTGTACGACGCCACCGATGAACTACTGTTCCTAGAGTCAGTAATCTTGGAGGGAGGCGCGAACAGCTGATCGTTTAGATTAAAATTACCTTAAAACGTTGCCAGACCTTTATTGTTTGGCTTCAACAGCTTTTGGCGCCAAATTATTTTGAGTTTGCTTTTAATCGTGAACAATCGTTAAACAAACGCCATATCTACCTAACAGCATTTACACCGAAGGAAATTATGTATTAATCCCCGCTTCGTCAACCGTTCAATACATTTTAGTTTGACCCTAACCGCAACACCTGCAAGAATCACGGATATGGTTTAGTGTCAAAATGTTATCTTCATTCACAAAACAGTTGGAGCTAGAACACCTCTATTCGACATTGATGTTAGGACCACGATAAACATGCAAACTAAAACGAATTAGACCCCAAATTGCTGTACAAGTAAACAAAGGTCTGGCAATAGTGTAAGGTATTTGACATGTTAGCGATCCCTCCCTCCAAGATTACTGACTCTAGGAACAGTAGTTCATCGGTGGCGTCGTACAATACAGGATTACCGTAAACAATAAGTTGTAAGCTAAAATATTTATCTGGCATTGAAATTAAAACTCAAGTTAGTTATTTTAATTTATGTTGAATAGAATTAGTTCTGTAGTTCTGGTGCTATTATTATTGTTGTTTTGTTGTTAGTGCTGGACGTGAAAGTTACGGTGACTCAGCCATAGGATATGTGCAGCTCCGACCAGAGGGTGAATTGTGCACCGTTAAATGCAGAATTTGTCCTGAACACCGAGTGAGAGCGAAAAACTATAATGTGGTGTTACAAGTAAATGAAAAGCAGCGTAAAGTAGAGAAGGTGGAATGTTTGGACTGCGCTGCATCAGCTGGTAATTTAATAATAATCTGTTATTAATCTGTTTTAAAATTTAAAAAAAAAATTTTTACAGGTGGATGCTGTAGCAGTACTTATGTGGATGCATAGGAGGAGCGAAGAACCCGCAACTGTCAAAAGTGGGCACATCGCTAAAATTTTTGACTGTGGCAGAATTTGGGGGTATACCCGTTGAAGAAGATCAGGGTAACTTTTATCAGGAGGCAATGCGTTTAGGAGTACAAAACAAAGCAGCTGGCGAAATATTTAAACTGTTTAAAGAACCCAAGTATAGCTGCCTGGATTTGTACGGTTTATTATTAAAATTTGTTAGCAGTGGTGGAGCCCTATATGATGATTTCATCACCTTCACCAAGCAGCACATGAATGAAGATTTGTGCAAGGAAGCTGCATATTGTACCCTAATGCAAGCCGAAGACAGTTTGTGGCATCGTTTACGATATGGGAGGATAACCGCCTCGAAATTATATAATGCTGCACATTGCAAAACTGAATGTGGCTCATTTGTGCAACAGGTAATTGGAGTTACAAAACTGAGGGATACCAAAGCAATGGAAAGGGGTAGACGATTAGAAAAGCAGGTATTACAAATTGTCGAAAAAAATATGAAGACCAAATTAAGTTCTGTGGGAATTGTACTTTCAAAGAACCACCCTATTTTCGGAGCTTCACCAGATGCAGTGAGTGAGAATTTCGTTGTCGAAGTGAAGTGCCCCTCTACAGACAAAGCAGTGTTAAACTATATAACATCACAAAATAAAGTTACGGCCAAGTATAGAGCTCAAATACAAATGCAAATGCATTTTTTAAATAAATCGTATTGCATTTTTGCTGTTGCAGATGCTAACTTTGAAAAAAACCAAAAAGTTAATTTTATTTCTGTGGGCTATGATGCAAATTACATTAAACAAACAATGTTAGAAGCTGAGAACTTTTGTAAAAAAAATATTTTTCCTATTTTATTAGCATCTGCGAACAAATAACTGCATTTTTAATTTTTATTGTTAGGGATAAGCGTGTAACTATTTTTAAGTAATATTTAATATTTTTCCCGCTGCTGATCTTGTAAGTCAGTGATACAGCCTTAGTAACAAAACGTGTAAGTCAGTGATTATATTTGTTTGCTGCTTTTTCTTGACAACGGAACTTAATACTATTATTAAGTTCTTAGGATAATAAAATTAGCAAAGCAAGATGCAGATTTAGACGTTTTGTTTCTAAATTGCAAGTGCTTATGTGACATGTGACACTCATAGGTAACACGACTCACAAAAATTAATCCTGGTGACAGGTGACAAACCAAACGATTTTTTCAGAAATCTAGGAAAATTTCGATAAGCAGCGGGAAAAATATAATAAGATAACTCGGAATGTATCGCCTATTAACATTTTCGGCAGGCAACAAGCCGCGACTTCGTCTTGGCTTGTACTTGCCTACCCCAAATGTTAATAGGTCCTTACATTCCTTGTGACTTAAATAGCTATTTAGAATTGTAATATATTGTAATAAATGTAAAATTTTACAGTGTCACTGCAAGTTATTATAATTGTGTTTCAGTGTTGAATGTACAGTTGCGGAAACATAAACCGGGACAAGTCATGTAAGACAGTTTTTCACAATTTGAATATTGCAATTTTGCCTTCCTAATTGTTCATGAAATCCTATCTACCACATACCAATAAACCAAAAAGAACTTGTTGATGCAATATAAGCAACTTGGGATAGCACCAACAATGAATTCATTCAGACAATTTAACTTAGGCAAATTTTAGTGTCCCGCTTTATATTTCCGCAGCTGTACCAGCTTTAATTTTGTTTACAATAAACAAAAAAGCGTTGTTTTCTATTTCTGTTAATACATATAATAGGTAAACAAATATTTTTGGTGTGTGACATGATGTAAAAATATTCTGTGGCTGAAAAAACCACTTATTATAATTTTGATTTCTAAAATGTTCTAAAATTTGATTGAAAAATCATTTTTTTTCTAAAAAATGTAAATTCCAAAACATTCAAATTTTTTAGTGTGATCCTTCTACTTGTCATTAATCCATTTGAGTTATGATATAGCTACTGCATTGATTATAATGTGTAAAATTCTATGTACAATACAGATTACATACTTAATAAATAAAACTATGTTTTAAAGGTACCTAATAATTTATTTAATTAAAGCAGTTTGCATATTTATAAATGCACAAGCAATAACAATCATATGATCAGTGTATTTAAGCAGGTTTGTGTTGAGACACGAATGGGGTTTAATATTTTAAATTCTCGTAATCTTCGAATTACACGTTCAATATGAATTCGTAGACTCGCTATTGATTTAGTTTTTAACACATCAGCTTTTGAGCTTCTTATATTTTTATCTACACTAGGCGGTCGTATTAATGAACATCCCTTTTCTACCAGCATACTTTGACCAAAATTATTTAAAAAGATATTTTTGTCAACTACACGGAAAAATTGCATGTTTAACACATTGGAAAATTCCATGCTCACGTAAAACTTTTACATTTGCTGGAAAACTCTCACTTTTCTTAACTTGTAGAGCAATCTACTATTAATTCACTAGCGATTTAAGAAGAAAATTAACTCGCTAGCATATAAACATTATAAACAGTTACTTATGGTTGCTATTATAAAGATAATAATAATAATGCCAGTTTAAAATGCCAAAGAAATAATAATTAATCGAGTTATTTAACAATATCAGTAACGGCGTAACTGGAGACTTGAGTTCCCGCATTTATATTTTTATGGCGCTCAACGGCTTAAACCTGAAAAGAAACACAGATTGCAGGCAGCTGAAAATTATTTCGGTGGAGCAAATAATTCTCACATATAATCTCATAAGTCACAAGAGCATTAATTCTTTCCGGATTTGTTTTTGACTGCGTCCCAACAGGGTCATATTAATTAGGACGCCTTCCAGGGGCAAGCGTTTCCTTTACAGAGACTTTCCATTTGAAAATATATTTTTTGGAACTTTTCCTTACTGCCAATCTCTAGCGTGCTTTTAAAACTTTCTTTAGTGCAACAAAAGTTATTAAATTCGTCCTACATTTTAAATGCGGCATATGCCGCGGGGTTTAAGCTAGTCATTAATATTTTGCATCGTTTGTTTGCGTTTTTTTGGCTGTTTGTGGCGTCACTGATGACAGACGCGAGTGGCAGATGTCAGTAGCAACTGCGCAGGCGCGTGGGCGCACATCAGACATTAATGGTGGTTTTTGTTGTTATTTAATACCACGTGCGTTTTCCAATGGCATTGTGTTCCATGTAAGTAAAAATATTAGCACTCGAGTTATGAGAAATTTGTCAATAAAGATAACTAACTTAACCTAACTGAATTTCGCTTTGTGTTTTGCTTTCAGATATTGCATTAAATTAATTCCGGACCTTTGGTTTGTGTTATAATAATGGAGGTAAAGCAGGAACTGCTTGATAATGATTTGTATGGTTCAGTGGCCACAAAGTTATACAAACCACTGATGAAAGACACTGAAAATACAGTAGTCGAAAACTTACATCTACAGCGAAAGACCATTGAAGGCACTATCGACATCAAGGATTATCAAAGATTGAATATTAAACAGGAGGAAGTTGATGTAAAAGAAGAATTGCATGATATGCCTGTAGCAAGTGGAAGCGTTTTAGAAGAACCATTTGGTGGCAAGGTCTGTAAATATGAAGCAGAAGACGAGAGGAACTTTGTGAAACATATGAAGACCGATATAAACGAATTACAGTCATCTTCCATTTGTGAATATAAAACAGTACCCAAAAGGAGCTTTGTAGCTCATTTGAGGACACATACAAGAAAAAAACTTTATACATGTTCTAGTTGCGAATACAAAACCGGGCGTAAAGATTATTTAGTGGTCCATATGAGAACCCATACAGGAGAAAAACCTTACGCATGTTCTATTTGCGAATATAAAGCCGCACGTAAAAGTCTATTAGTAAAACATAATATAACTCATACAGGAGAAAAGCCTCATGCATGTTCTATTTGCGAATATAAAACAGCAAAGAAAAGTAATTTAATTATACATATTAGGACGCATACAGGAGAAAAGTGTTATACATGTTCTATTTGTGGTTACAAAGCAGCTGAGAAAAGTCGATTAGTGAAACATATTAGAACTCATACAGGAGAAAAACCCTATGTATGTTTTATTTGCGGTTACAAAGCAGCCTTGAAAAGTCATTTAGGTAGACATATTAGTACTCATACAGGAGAAAAACCTTATGTATGTTCTATTTGCGATTACAAATCAGCCGAGAAAAATCAATTAGTTGGGCACATGAAGACTCATACAGGTGAAAAATCTTATGCATGTTCTATTTGCGAATATAAAACCGCACGTAGAAGTGTATTAGTGGACCATGTTAGGATTCATGCTGGAGAAGAAAAACCTTACGCATGTTCTATTTGCGAATATAAAACCGCACGTAGAAGTGTATTAGTGAACCATGTTAGGACTCATACAGGAGAAGAAAAACCTTATGCATGTTCTATGTGCAAATATAAAACAGCAGTGAAAATTCATTTAGTTGCACATATCAGGACACATACAGGAGAAAAACCTTACGCATGTTCTATTTGCGAATATAAAACCGCACATAAAAGTACATTAGTAAACCATATTAGGACTCATACAGGAGAAGAGAAACCTTATGCATGTTCTACTTGCAAATATAAAACCTCACGTAAAAGTGTATTAGTGATACATATTAGAACTCATACAGGAGAAAAACCCTATGCATGTTCTATTTGCGAATTTAAAACCGCACATAAAAGTATGTTAGTGAACCATATTAGAACTCATACAGGAGAAAAACCTTACGCATGTTCTATTTGCAAATATAGAACGGCACACAAAAATAATTTAGTTAAACACATTAGGACTCATACAGGAGAAAAACCTTACTCTTGTTCTGTATGTGAGTATAAAGCAGCAGAAAAAGGTACTTTAGTGGACCATATGAAGACACATACAAGAAAGAAATCATATTGATGTACTATGGGTGATTAGTGACAGATAGAAAAAAACACATACAGTAGAAAAACCTTATACATGATCTATTTGCGGATATACCCATACAGTGGAAATGCAGTGCAGTTAAAAATGTGAATGTACATTGTGTAATAATTGTGTAATTTGGTTATGAGAATAAGTATTTAATCATTAAATTATGCTCGGTACGTGAGTTTAATAAGAAACTTACAGTCAGTGATTTCATTTGAGACATTATTCGTATTTAATTCATTTAGAAGATATTATTTTAAGTTTAATATTATAACAATTGTGTAAATTTATATGTAGAAAATATAAGTAATTTATATACAAGGTGCCCATTTTAAAACTCCAAACCTGAATTTTATAAATAGGCAAGATACAATCCAATACACATCTGATTTTAAATTAAACCGTCAAGAGTACTGAAATATGATTGTTCTAATCTTAATTATAGCAATTAATTTGTTTTAAAATTATTGTCGTCTTGCATCTGCATTGTGTATTGCCTATTTACAGAACTTCAATCTTGGAGTTTTAAAATGGGCACCCTGTATTGCTATGGTTTTAATCCCTACCAATCAACTCTGTTAGCATTGCCAAATTAATGGACATTTCATGAAAGCTCAGAGTGGGATATTCTATATAACTGCAAAACTAAAACTTGAATTTGCCAGAATGAATACATTTGTAATGAGATGCCGTAATTGCAGAATAATTAATTAATGAACGCAATAAGCAAAGCTCAATTTGAACAGGGATCTAAGTTGAATGTAAGTTCAGTTAATTGATTAGGTTTGTGCTAAAGTAAATGCCAAGCCGAATGAAATTTAATAATTACAAGATGGATCGCAAACGCAAGGGAGTGAAGCGTAGAATTCAGGTACAGTTTAATAGTGAAATCCAGTCAGGGTTTTATAAGAAAGGTAATTGAAATATAGATAAGCTTATGAACATGCAACGAGCAGATAAGAATAAAGGCATTAAATAATTTGAAGGAAACCGTAAGAATCAAAAGGCAAGGGTTATAGAAAGTGCAGAAAAGGAGACAGCATATGAACTTAAAAATGTGTGGAAAATAAAACAGTGAATTCAAAGGAAGCCAGTGCAGGAAATGCGCGAATTAAATACTCTAATCAGTGCAGTGACATGTGAATATTTAAACGCAAATTAAAAAGACGTGCGGTGACAAATAAGACACGCAAAATTAGTATAAATGTAAACAATTATTTTAGATGTAATATTAGTGTACAAAATCCTAGTTTTAAGTAGAATTTATTGTTAAAAGCCGGTATTTTGAACCATGTTAACATCAGTAATTAATTTGAAACTAACTAGCTTTTGTTTATAACAAGGAGGAGACAAATGAATAAATTAATGTCTTGACGTGTGAAATTGGGCTCTGTAGATAAATAAAATTTCTGATATTAAAAATAAAAATACATGTCTGAAACTTTACCAGTGTGTTGAGCAAATTTTTGTGCCCATGTGGTATTATTTTTAGCAAAATCCGCCACCAAAAATTGTTGAGGTGTCCGATGCGGTTTGACACTCGATACGAAGCAGCCTTAGTTTCGACAGCTACGAGGAGGTCTACCAGTCCAGCCAGCCCATTGGGGAAGACACCAGTGCTATTCAGCAGCCCGTGGGATACGTGCCCGTGCCTAAACAACACGATCCGGACCATAGCAGCCCCATAACGAGGTCAGCATAGCCTACGAACACCCCGATTCTATAAGATCGGCCAGTCCAGGTACTGTTAATCCTAAAAATAATTAAGTGAGCACCGGGAAATTCATGCATGCGTAAGAAGAGCAATACTCAAGGCAATCCAGGCCAGTTCCATCGCCGTACGAGTGAATCTAGTCTGCCAGGAAGACCAAAATCCATTATTTGAGGTTATCCGTTAGTGAGACCCAGACCGACTCCGAAATAAACAATTGGGAGATTAGACCCCGCCCCATAAACACATGCTAGAAACCAATGAGGATTAATGCCGCGAAAACCAACTAATTTAAATAGTTACCAATAGAACTGTGTTGTGCGCGGTTGAGCTTATGCGGAGACAGATCCGTATTTAATAATTTTAATAAAGTTTGCATTCGGCGGTGGACCCAACCGAGACGAGTCTTGGCTTTATCGATTTGAGCTAGCGTATTATTGGATTAATTGCAGATAAATAAAATATTATCAAGGGCATACAACTATTTATTTTTATCTATCAATTTACAAGTAACTTATAATCAAACTATGATTTGATAACACGAATACGAAAAATATTTGCGTGGTACCCTTATTTAAAAATTAAATTAATAACATATTACAACACTAATTAGACATACGATTGCAGTATATTACAGCATAAATGATAACACTGCAATGAAGTAACTATGTGACTAAAAATTAAGAAAGTTGCTGGGTGATAACAATAAATAAACAGCATAAAGAGTAATCCTTGAAAATTTTTATATTGAAAAGTAAATCGATGTAATTTGAAACTGAATAAAATTGTGGGTGTCCAATTGTAGTTTCTTTGGATGATTAGAAATAAGAGTGCAATTTAGAAAAAATCAATATGGGTTAGTAGATATGATAAATATGGAATAGTGTTAAATGGAAGGAAGAAGTCTGAAGCAGAGTCGATACTAACTAGATTGTGAATTTTAACACAAAAAGCTGTTGAAATTAATTAAATTAAATGCCTGTCCTGAACTGAGAGTAGTATGATTATAAGTAGTCCATAGATATTAGACCTATAATGGTCGAATAGGAAAAATAAATTATAAAGTTTTGCCGTTTAGGGATTATACGCACCAATAGACGAGTTTTCAAAAACATAAGAGTTCCTAACTCCCAAGTGGTAGCTTCACCCCCAAAAACGACCCCTAACACGCACTGCGGTGGTTTTTAGCGTTTTTCTCAGAAACCAATGGTTACACAGAAAATTTTATACTTACTAAAAATGTTCTTTATAATATTCTCTACAAAAGAGGTTTATCGCCAATTCCATTTTCTCCAATGGATTTCGACCAATAAACGATTGAAGAAGGGAGTTGAAACGAAGACAGGTCGAATTTCGTATTTTACTCCTGAAAGCTGATTTATCGTTCACAAATATACATGCAACAGATATAATACTGCAAATTGTAGACAAAATAGTAGATTATGCAATGAACGAGAAAAATGCGTTATTTTGCTGACGTACAAATTGCACTGAAGCAAAATAGCATTCTCTCCGAGTTGCATATACTATTTTTTTCACGTTGCAGGAAGATTTAAAAAGAAAACCCGTTTTTTTAAACGTCATTTATTGACATTTTAGTTACAATTATTTTAAAATCAGTAGCCTATGGTAAATTTTTAAGTTGGTGGCACAGTAAGTCATTATGACAAGAGCTCACAATTATGTCAAATTCGAGGTTAGCAGGTTAGGTTTTGCATCAGTTTGTGTCAAAAGTGACGCAAAACCTAACCTGATAACCTCGAATTTGACATAATTGTTCTGTCAGTCATAATGAAAACTCCTTAGGGAAATGTTTGTCTAATTTAGTCCCTAGGGAGTAAACGTTTTACTTCTGTCACAATTTTGGTGCTATAGAAACCGACTTCTACTCCCAGTCGTGGAAAAACATGTTTTTTGTTTAATAGTTTTGTTTTGTTTTGACAATATTTTGACAGTGAGTATCGAGGCAGTGCAGTTTAGTTGCTTTAAACGTTGTTTCACGCGTATTTACTCCTAATAAAAAACATTCGTGTGTTTTATTAGAATTGTGTCTACTTGCAACAATTACTGAATGGGCAATAGCTGTGAATTTTTTCAATAAAGTATCTTTTTCCCCTTTTTTTATCTATTACGTTTATTGTCTCAAAAAAGTCCTTAAAGTTGTAGGAACCATACTGTCGGTATTGCTTAGAAAATTCATTATTTGCGGATATTCAGTAGTATAATATGCCGTTGTTCTAATATCCTCTCGAACTATGGTGGTTGCTGTTCTAACAATCCTCATCATTTCTTCTTTTTCATCACTCATCGACTTTCTGCGCAGAGCCACGGAAACCAGCAGCTGTCGGTTTTGTTCTCATTATAGCGAAAACAACTCCATCGCCGAATTCTTCAAACAGTTTACTTCGTAGTGCGGGCATGGACACTGTTATGCCCGGTTTCAGATGCTCTTCAACTATCTTCATTAAATCGTTTAATGAAAATTGGCATTCGGCTGAATTTTCAATGAAGCTACGCAATTCACTCGCCTTCCGAACATCCTATCTTTTTATAGTTGTAGGCGGATTACACGCAAATTTTGAATAGCAATCCTGGTGATAACAAGCTTCCTCTGTTAGTAAACATGTATAGCTCTTTGTATACGAGAAATAACTGTCTTACCCCAAGCGTCATTTCTTAACGCGGCTTTTTGAAGTAAAGTGTCTTTAACGGTTAAAGAACGAATTTCAAAAAATTTTCTACGCTTATTTATTTATTTATTTTTCTTTTTCTTTACTATATTACAGCTGTCACCACATATTAAGCAAGTATTTCTTAAATCAACCAATTCACGCGACCGCAGAAAATGCGTACCTGTTTGGTCTTTTGCCTTTTTTTCTGTTAGAAAATGCTTAATATTCCGGTCTTTAATATACTCCCTCCTGAATAACTTAAGTACTCAGTACAATCCCTTCGACATTTTCGAAGTGTATATGTTTGCCATCTTCTCTGCGCTTGCTAACATGAATTAAATTTAACAAACCTTTTTCGACATGCACTGGTTCACCCTCAGATAGCGATTTTTCACAAATAACACCATAGTGTATATTTGTCCTTTATATTCTTAGTCCTGGTTTAAACCGCACTAACCGATAACACAATTCTAATAAAACACACGAATATTTTTTATAAGGAGTAAATACGCGTGAAACAACGTTTAAAGCAACTAAATTGCACTGCCTCGATACTCACTGTCAAAATATTGTCAAAATAGAACAAAACTATTACACAAAAAACATGTTTTGTCTACAATTTGCAGTATTATATCTGTTGCATGTATATTTGTGAACGATAAATCACCTTTCGGGAGTAAAATACGAAATTCGACCTGTCTTCTTTTCAACCCCCTTCTTCAGTCGCTTATTGTTCGAAATCCATTGGAGGAAATGGAATTGGCAATAAACCTTTTTTGTAGATAATTTAATAAGGAATATTTTTAGTAAGTATAAAATTCTGTGAGACCATTGGTTTTTGAGAAAAACGCTAGAAACCACCGCAGTGCGCGTTAGGGGTGGATTTTGAGGGGGAAGCTAACACTTGGGAGTAGGGAACTCTTTTGTTTTTGAAAACTCTTCCATTGGTATGTATAATCTCCAAACGGTAAAACTTTATAATTTTTTTTTCTAATTTTGCTAATATGAATGGACTAAATCATACTACTGTAACTAACGACTGAGCTGAGCTAGGTATAATAATATAAGATTTAAATACTTAATTTTAATAATTTATTTGAATCAGATGTGTTGAATTGATTTAAAATTAAAGAGAAGTAATTAAAATTGTATGCACTACTATAGAGAGAATAGTTTAACAATACCCAACTATGTAGTTTATTATATTTACTTTGAATATAAAACAGGGTTATTCTAAATGATGGACCCATCTTTAAAAATTCGTATTTATTAAAGTACAAATCCAAAATGAACAATCTTTATACCAACGAAATGAGGAAGTTTCAAAGTTTTTTGTTATCTATACATATACAGTCTGTTCTACAAAAAAGGCCTTGCTTTCTAGCTACTTTATTATTTATTTTAGACCCAATAAACCTTATATCAAATCAAGTGACACATAAAAACCTACATTTTAATACTATCAAAAAATTTTATCTTCAGAGTGGTGACGTCACATGCAATTTTTTTAAATGACACTGTATATATTTTTTTACATTTTCTGCTAGAGGTTTTTTTTCTCTTTTCAACAATATAAATATTTTATGCCCTTACATAAGAAAATTTTCGAGAAAAATTAAAAAAATTTTATCGGTGGGAGGCCACGATACAAAACTATAAACAAAAGTGGAACTCAGAAAAACAAAACAATATTTATTTACAAAAGGAAACACACAAAACTAACCATTTATAACAAATGTTCGATATGTAAACCATTATTGACAATACAAATTTGACATCGTCTATTAACACTTCTTGCGGCGTTTATAAGCATATCTTGAGGAGTGCTTTGGCAAGCATTTCTAATCCTTACTCTGAGATCATCAATATTTTCTGGTGGTGTAACGAAAACAAGGTCCTTAAGGTGTCCCCACAAAAAGAAATCAAGGGGAGTTAAGTCTGGGGACCTAGCTGGCCACTGAATTGGTCCATTTGTGCCAATCCAATTCTGTCCAAAATTTTCGTTTAGGAAATTAGTGTATAAGATAATTATGGACAGACGCACCATCTTGTTGAAAAATGACGTTATTAAATTCTGCAAGAGGCAATTGTTCCAAATATTCCTGTAATTGGTTTCGTAGAAACTGGTTGTATCTAACTTAATTTAGAGTTCCGTCAATAAAGTAAGGTCCTAACAACCTTCCGTTTAAAATCCCACACCATACATTAACGCTAAATCTTCTTTGAAAGCGATTTTCTGTAATATTTCTAGGATTTTCTGTACTCCAATAATAGTGATGATTTCTATTAAATAAGTCGTTATTGGAAAATGTGCATTCGTCAGACCATAATATTTTTCTGTAAAAATTAGGATCCTCTTGCTGTCTGTTTACAAAGTAATTACAAAATTCAATTCGACGTCGAGGGACATTTGCTTCTAAATTATGCACTAAATGTACCTTATATGGTTTAAAATCATGTTTTTTTTAAATATGATGTACTGTACTACATGACACCTGAAGATTATGTGCAATTTCTCGTGTTGAAGTATTTGCATCTTGCTCTACACTTAACAAAACATCCAACTCCAAATTTTCATCTCGTACTTGGCGGTCTCTCTTTATTTTCTTTAGGGAACCCGTATTCCTTAACGTTTCTTCTAATTTACTAAATTTCCGCCGGGAAGGAGCCTATCTATCGGGATACCGTGTTTGATAAATACGTAAAGCTTCCGCACTATTTTTGCTGCATTCAAAGAATACTTCCAACATGTCAACCATTTCATTGTTAGTAAACCTGGCCATATTTTGATTTGAATATTAAAGCACAAGAGTATAATACAAGAAAACACTTTAGATTATTCTGAAATCTGACAGCTAAAGCGTTTGTCTACTATTTGTTTTGTTTCTAGTTTTGTATCTTGACCTCCCACTGTGAAAAAGTTTTTGTAATTTTTCACGAAAATTTTCTTATGCAAGTGCATGAAATATTTATATTGTTGAAAAGAGAAAAAAAACCTCTACCAGAAAATGTAAAAAAATATATAGTGTCATTTAAAAAAATTTCATGTGACGTCACCACTCTGAAACAATTGAAGATAAATTTTTTTTGATTGTGTTAAAATGTAGGTTTTTATGTGTCACTTAATTTGACATCAGGTTTATTCGGTCTAAAATAAATAATAAAGTTGCTAGAAGGCAGGGTCTCTTTTGTAGAACAGACTGTATAAAGGAAAGTCACAACCCTGACTAATCAACGCAGAGCCGTAACCGCTGGTACTACGAACTTGAAATTTGGGTGGATGGTTCAATTTGTTACGCAAGGTAGTGCTAAGAAGGGATTTTTTGAAATTCGATTCCTAAGGGGGTGAAAAGAAGTAAAATGTGTTTTCACGACTTCCTCAATATCTCTTACACCCGATAAGATATCTATTTGGTCGTTGCCTGCAAAAATTATCAATGCAAATACCTAGAAACGCATTTTAGGATTTTGCCCTAATCAACCCCTAAAGGAGCAAATCTGGATTGGGGGTGAATTAAAGAACCCTTCGTATCTCCTGTGATTATTGAGTTAGAACATTATAATTTTGGCATATAGATGTATTTTTAAAATATTTAGAAAGGGGTGTAAGGGAATTTAAAAAAATTAACCCTAAAGGGGTAAAAGGTGGAAAACCCGAAAAGGGGCAGGGCGCTTAAAATTATTATTTTTTTCGCTGTAAGTTCCATTTCACAATAAAATGGATTAAAAGGGATTTTTTGAAATTCTACCCCTACGGCGGTAAAAAGGGGTAAAATGTGTTTTCACGAATTCCTAAATATCTCTTAGGCCCGATGAGATAGCGACTTGGTATTTACTTGCAAAGATTATCAATGAAAATACCTAGAAACGTATTTTAGGATTTTGCCCTAATCAGCCCCTAAAGGTGCAAATCTGGATTAAGGGTGAATTAAAGAATCCTTCGTGTCTCCTATGTTTATTGAGTTATAACATTCTTCTTTTGGCATATGGCTATACTTTTAAAATATTTAGAAAGGGGTGTAAGGAAATTTAAAAATTTTAACCCTGAAGGGGTAAAAGGAGGAAAAACTAAAGAGGAGAAGGGGGGTTAAAATTATACATTTTTTCGCTGTGAGTTTTATTCCAAAATAAAATGGGTTTAAAGGGATTTTCTGAAATTCCACCCCTACGGGAGTAAAAAGGGATAAAATGTGTTTTCAGGAGTTCCTCAATATCTCTTAGACCCGATGAGATAGCGACTTGGTGTTTACTTTCAAATATTGTCAATGCAAATACCTAGAAACGTATATCAGGATTTTGCGATAATCAACCCTTAAAGGTGCAAATCTGGATTCGGGGTGAATCAAAGAACTTCGTATCTCCTATGTTTATTGAGTTAGAACATTCTTTGTGGCATATAAATGGATTTTTAAAATCTTTTTAAAGGCGTCTAAGGGTTTTATAAAATATTAAGTCTAAAGGGGCAAAAAAGAGGCAAAAGTAAAAAATGGTAAGGGGTTACAATTATTGATTTTTTTCTTATGGGTGCATTTTAGACTAAAATGAGGTAGAAAAGGTTTCTAGAAATTTCACACACAAGGGGATGAAACGGGTATACCGCTATAATCTATATGTATAGAAGATAAACCACCAACTCAACAACGCGGATCCGTATTAATCCTTGGTACCAGGAATTTGAAATATGACACGAAGAGTCCTTCAGTTACGTAGCAAAGATCAAGGAAAAACGTTTTCGAAATTCCACCTCTAAAGGGAAGGAAATAGGTAAAATTGTTTTTTCACGAATTTTTCTCTAAAGGCCCTATAATATCTATATCAATTTGGTTTTTACTTAGAAAGGTTACCTATACAAGTTCCTAAAAACGTAATTCAGGATTGTGCACAGATCAACTCCTAAAGATGCGAATTTGGATTCAGGGGTGAATTATAGAACCTTTCATATTTCCTGTGGTTCCTGGTTAAATCTTTAGAAAGTGGTTTAAAGTTTTTATTCTAAATTTCATTGTGAAAGGAGTAAAAATAGGGTAAAAGTAAAAAGAAGTTAAAAAGAGGTTAAAGTTATTGATATTTTTCCGTGTGTTTAGTTTAGAATAAAATAGAAGAATTTCCGAAATTTCACCTCCAAGTGGTGGAGACTGGTATGTTGCTACAACTTATGAATACAACATTTAATAAGTACATTTATTATTATTCTTATACTAAAACTATAGTTTTATCAATCTATACAAGAAGAACGACAATTATTACCTACACATTTCTAGGGGATACGTGAAGCATAAAAGGCTTATGGAGAACTTTTTTCGGAAGAATATTGTTTCCTTTTTACCTACAATATTGTTCTGTAGCTTTTGTTAGTTTAGCCTTTAGCGTATTGAGTGAGGCAGGAGGGGAGCATTCTAGAATTTGTTTAAGATTTAGAAGAAAAAACATTTGTAGTCCGTACGAAGAACGGGCATCTTGCTAGTACATTAGAAATGTTCAATGTGTCCACCGTTCGTTGCACGGCAAACATCTACGCGGTAGCTAAACTCATTCCATACACGAGAAAGCGTTACTGAGTGCACGGTAGCAGCGATACGGTTCTGCAGATCGTTTAGAGTTGTTGGTAGAGGCGGGACGTAAACAGCATCCCTAACATAACCCCATAAGAAGTAGTCACATGGGGTGGGATCAGGAGATCTCGGTGACCAGAAGTGTAGAGTCAGGTCTTCATTTCCCCTGCGACCTATATGCTGAGGGAAGGGGATTCATTCAAAAAGCCTCGTACATCGTTCATTTTGGATTTGTACTTTAATAAATAATAAGAATTTTTAAAATGGGTCCATCATTTAGAATAACCCTGTATATTATTGGAATAGGTTTCCTGGGTGTTGTCGTGCTTATCCTCAATTGATCGACGCGGAGGACAGACTACTACAGCTGGAAGAGAAATTACGAAATGTTAAATGGAACTTAGTAGGACTACGTGAGATGTGAAGAAATAAGAAGAGATGATTACAAAGGTCAGGGAATATGTTATTCTACAAACGAGACGACGACAAAAGTAGGAACGGTATCCGATTTCTCGTATATAAAAAATGATCTGGATATATTATATCAACAGAATATCCCAAAGAATCGCATACGTAAACATTCAAATCTCTCAACTATACGAGTAAACTGTTACAGGTATATTCACCAACATAAGATTATCAGATGAGGATGTGGAAGAACTTTAGAACATCCGTAAAGCATTTGAAGGAAATAAGAAAACTATATTATCCTTATGACTTTTTAATATTTGTGCTACGCTCCTTCACACGGTACCTACAATCTGTCATTATGAAACGTTTTGTTTTGAGGAACGATATTGCTGAATTGCCTTTCTCTATGTAGAACTTGTTTCCTGTTAATAGAACTTTAACTTGTTGATCGCAAAGATAATTGCCAACATTTCATTTTCAGCGATAGTGTATCTTGTTTCATAACCCTTTAGAATCCGTGATATAAAGCAAATTGGGACTTCTACTCCTTCTAGAACCTGTATTAGCTCAGCAGCGACTGCCATGTCCGATGCATCAGTCCTTAAAATGAAGCTCTTCTTAAAGTCTGGGTACTTGAGTAGCAATCCTTCATGAAATTTCTTTTTTATAATTATTAAACGTTCTCTCTCCTTTATCATGCCAGATCCACTTAGTATCTTATCTTAACTACTTTAAAATGAAAAATTTCCCCCTTTATTCAAAAGCCTGTGTATTTCCTTGAGTCCTCGTTTAATGAAATCAGCCAAAATAAGTTTTTCAGATCCAATTTTGTCAACACTTTCTTATCACATATTTGACTCAATAAAGCATCACTCTCATACTGGGGTTTGGTAATTTGATTTATTCTACGTGCGGTATTGGATATGTTTTACTCTTGAAGCCCATCGTTTCGTCCACAACAAGTTTATGACAATATTTAGTTGCTTGTTCTGTTTTCTGATTTATTATTTACTTATTCTTCGCTATTATTTCCATAATTCTGCCTTTATATTGTAAGTAATCGCTCCCGATCTGTTCATCATCCAGCATTTCTTCCATTATCGTACAGCTATTTATAATTATCTCGTCTCCTGCACTTTTGGCTAGGCAACAATTCTTATCGTCTCCTGCTTTTATTTTAGCTAGGCAACAACTTTCGCGCTTTTGATCGCCATACTCGGAAATCGAGCAAGGCTTATTTATTTCATTTATTTGGATGCACTTTTGCATTCCATGTATTTTAATTCTTGTTTGCTGAATAATATCGACACCTATCACAAATTGTACATTTAAAGCAGATACTATGTAAAATCGGACATCATACTCTTTTTCATTTATGCTGATCTTGATTGGTAATACTTTAGAGATCTTCTTTCTTGTTCCAGACAATAAATCGATTTTATTTACTTTAATTATATTACTTTGTAAAACATTCAGATGATTAGTTAGGACTTCTTCTTGTACTAATGAAACCATTGCTCCACTATCAATTAGCGCCTAATATTCTTGATCTAAAAATTGCAATTTAATAAACGGTAAACATGAGCTTAAAACTTTATCTTCGCTTTCTTCTAACAAAAATTCCCCCGTTTTGTCGTAAGCGATGGCAAAGTTAGCGATTTGTGTACTTACAAAAATTGAGGTTTTTTTATCCATCAAGGGCTCCTCATGCACCTTCGCTCTTTCTATTCTATTCAAGTCGTTTCTATTTTCCTCTCCTCGCTAAACAAACATGGTGTTTACATATTGTCGACTTGGTTGTTGGTTCATGTCAATTTCTTGGCATCGCTTCTTATTCCTTTCTTCGATCAGGACTCGCAGTTTCTTCGTTGATTTTCCCCTTTATTAAAATTCGGTTTGTTTTGATTCCAATTGTTGTTATTAAAATTCTTTGTTTGATAATTATTACTGTTGTTGTTGTAGCGACCTTCTTGTGTGTTATAATTGTTGTAGTTAATATTAAAATTGTTTCTATTCGGCCTAAAGTTGTTTCCAAAAGTGTCTTCCAATTTTCGTTTACTAGAATTTTTATATTCCGGTTTTGGGCTCTCTCCTTTTTCATTATACACGGCTAGGTCGTAGTTTCGTACTATCTGTAAGAAGTCCTTTAGCGTCTTGACGTTCTGTACAGCTACTGCTCTTGTTATTTCGGCTTCTAAGTACCTGGACAGATGTTGAATAATTTCCTTCTCTGATAGTTTGAGTGTCAGGTACTGCGCCTTATTGTACCGGTGCATTATGTACCTTTCTCTGGATCTTCCTCCTTCCACATATTTCCCTATGTTAGTTCTGTCCGAACTTGAGCTTGGTGCAAATTGCTCCAATACTGCTGTGTAAATAGCTTCTTAAATTCTTTCTAGGTCGTATACTTGCTTTTTATTATGCTATGCCATATTTCTGCGTTGTTTCGCATTGCCATGTTTATAATTTGCATCTTCCTACACTCGGTTGGTATCGTTTTCATAACTTCGTCAAGTTTTTCCAGAAAAATCATGGGCAATTCACCGTATCTGCCTTCAAATCTAGGGATCATTTCCATGTTATGATTGGTGTAGCAGCGCTTGTAGGGTATTCGTGCACTTGTTGGAACCTTTCATGTACTCCCTGTAGATCCCTCGTAATTCGGTTGTCCACAATAGCGATATGGTTTGCGTTTCGGCTTTGTCCTTCTTGCGCCTTGGCCCACCGTTCATCTGTCATCATTTCTAAATTTCCTAACTCCAGGTCTATTCTTTCTTGGTGCTGTATTAGTTGTTTCTGTGTTTTGGTTTCGACTCCTTTAATCCTGCATTCTATTTCTTCTTTCTTTTCAAATTTTTCATTCCCCAACTGTGAAACCTCCTGTTGTAGTTCCTGTCTTATTTCATTCTTTGTCGTTTTCTTAAACTCTTCCAGTTTCTATTGTAACGTACTGATCTCAACTTGGAATTCTTTCTTACTGTTTACTTGCATCCTTCCGAAATCTTCTTACAACCCCACGATTAATACTCTCTCCTTCCTCTGCATTCCTTTTCATTTCTTGCACATTCTGTGCGGTCTTTTCGCCACCTTGTTTCAATTCTTGCACATTACTACGGCTTGTTTCTTGTACATCAGTTCGGATTGCTTTCTGTATTCTTGTTTCACGTTCTTCTGCCTTTCTTTCTCGCTGTTGTGCTTCCTTCCGGTTTGCTTCTTGGATATCATTTCGCATTTGCAGCATCGCATCCATAATTACACTTAAGTCAGTTCCTTCCTTTGAGGCTGGGGCCTGTTTTTTTTCAGCCTGGTCCCCTTGCCGTTGTTCTTCTATAGGTTGTTCTGGCATTTCTATAATTTCTTCTGCTTGGTGCTCTTCTTCCTTCCTTCCTCGTTTCTTCTCTGTCTTCTTGATCACTTATCGGCAATGTTGTTTTATTTATTATTAATGTTATTCAAATCAGAGCGCTTGTACTCACAAACAAGACTACCCACACAAACAATGGTTTCAAATAAGTTTTATCACACCTAAATATGCTGTGAATAAATTGGGCAATTTGTGCTTTTTCGTTATCTACTGCAACTATTATTTTTAATTATAAAATTTGCCGACACGTTGGGAAGCAGTTTGCGATGATAAGCCCTACCTGATTGTTATTTATTTCGGTGTAAAAATTGATAAGTAAAATTATTAGGGCAAATCCTAATCACACCCAATTCTCAGATTAATAATTTTGTACTGGGCTTTTACTTTGTCTGTCGGTCAATTACGGTTGGTTAAAATTTATTTTTTTTTATTTGAAATATTGCTACAATCTAGTCTTCGACTAATAAGTAGCTTGTTTCTAATCCTACGATACTAAAAATCTTAATATCTAAGAGTCACCCATTGATGTCTTCTTAGCTAAATCTAACCGCTAAAGCACTTCTTCCATGCACTTTACACAGTTTACTCTGCTTTAACACTAACAATTCACAACACTAAATCGTGGGGTTTGATCCTCTTAAGTCTCCTTAGTTGATTTGAATTATCGAGTAGTTGGATGGCCTCGATGTTTTCATGTTGTAGAAGTCGTGCTTCGTGGCTGCTTGCATGTTTATGGATTTCTTTTTCGACATATGCCACACCTAGGTCCCTATGGAGATCTTCGTTTCTAATATACCAAGGCGCGTTTACTATGTTCCTTATCACCTTATTTTGAAACGTTTGTATAATCTTGACGTTCGATTTTGCCGTACAGCCCCAAAGCTGTAATCCATACGTCCACATGGGTTTGAAATTTGCTTGTACAGGAGAAGCTTATTATGTATTGACAAGGCTGAGTTTCTTCCCAGTAACCAATACATTTTCTTATATTTGATAGCTAGTTCTTCTTTTTTTTCCTCACATGGGCTTTCCAGCGAAGTTTCGTGTCTAGCGTAAAACCAAGATACTTTGCTGTATTGGCATATGGGACCATTTGTCCATTTATATGTATTGGTACATGTTCGATTCGTTTATTTGTAAAGTCTATATGTACTGATTTTCCTTCATTTAATTTGATCTTCCATTTCTTAGTCCATTTCTGGAAATTATTAATGGCAGATTGAAGTTTATTGGCTGTTTCAGTATTATTTTCTCCCACGGTTAGTATAGCAGTATCGTCTGCAAAAGTAGCCACAGTGTTATTTGCTGGTTCTGGAAGATCACACGTATAGAAGAGATAGAGTACCGGCCCCAAGACACTACCTTGCGGTACTCCAGCTTTAATTTCTTTAAGAACAGAATAGGCGTCATCTTGTTTGATCCTGAAACATCTGTTCGATAGATACGATTTTATGATGTCCGAATATTGCTTAGGTAGAATCCATTTTAATTTCCACTGCAAGCCTTCATGCCACACCTTGTCGAAGGCTTGCGCTACGTCCAAAAATACTGCAGAACACACTTTTCTTTTCTTCTAGTGCTTTTTCTATAATATGGGTAATTCGATGCACCTGATCTACCGGTGAATGTCCACATCTGAACCCAAACTGATGGTCTGGGATCAAATTTCGTCTCTTTATAATTGGCTGCATTCTTTTGAGGAGCAATTTTTCGCATAGTTTAGATATAACCGGTAATAGTGATAGGAAGCTATATGTGGAGGCTTTTCTGGTTTTGGAACCCTAACTATTTCCGCTACCTTCCAATATGTAGGTACATATTTAAGCCTGAATGCGGCGTTGATAATATAGGTCAACTTGACAATCGCTTTCCTTGGAAGGTTTTTCAGGATTTCGTCTGTAATTAAGTCAAATGCAGGGGCCTTTTAAGAGTTGATCTTGTATTTAATTTCTTTAATAACTTCGCCTGGCGACACCGGTGCTATATTGTCTTCGTCCCGTGAGACAGCTTCTTCTAATACCGCTTCTTGTTGTAGGTCGTACGGTTAAAAATGAAATGTAATAATTAATTACACAAATAAAATGGTTGAAAAGCCCCTCTTTCTATTTTATCTAACTGCAAGACTGATTACGCTAACTTTATGGCAAGCACAAAACTTCTTATCTCAATGGGTTGGGTTCATAAATGGACTAATCTCAAATTTTAGGTTATTTGACTCTGCGTAGGCTCGTTCGCTCGTTATTAGTAGATAGAATTCACAATCTCTTCACATTGACAGATGACACAAAATGTCGCCAGTTCACCAGCGTATTTGAACGTTTAGACTTGTGAAAATACAGTGAAAAACGCCTCAGGTAAGTTTGTTGAACCTTCCCGCTTGGCAACTATTAAAAACATCGTCTTCGTTGTTTTAGGATGACGTCACCACCTCTTGATTGTTCTGACGTAGAATGCACGGCGATTTTTCAATTGTTTATAAAGCTTGAAACTCCGCCGAATTCGCACAATTTACTGACGCCACTCGATTTCGGAAAAACACGAAGCAACTGGGCCCTTGAGGAAACGCTAGGCCTCTCCAGAAAGGTTCAATCTTGTAGTTTGGTGCGTTTCCCGAACTCTAACCCGCAAATTACAGCTTAATCCTATTTCGTTATGCTGGCTTCGGAGCTGGTCGTAGTGACGCTGCTTGGATTTCCTGCTGGAGATGCTCCCCTGATGCAGGTGTCGACGGCGACGCTCTTGTAGACTCGACCGATGTCCTGGACTGCCAATCAGGTGCTCGCTCACGTTCACACAATCGGAGGCGAATTGGAAATTTTTTATTTTTATGCTGCGGAACTTCTCACAAACACTTGTATTGATGGATTTGCTCTTTGCCCCACGTTGCGGAGCCATATAATTGCTATGGATTTGTTTTAATAATAATAATATTATGTTCTAATAATTTATTAATGTACTTTCGTGGGTTGTTCATCAAATTTAATTTTAGACTTGAACTGATCAAAATAATGCTGTCTTGTATTTTTATTTACTTGACCCAAAATAAATGGTAGTATGCCCTTTTGATATTTTATTTATCTGCAATTTATTATCGAAATGCTAGCTCAGTGGAACATTCAACTCTATTTCCAGGAGTGAATTCCTAATAAATTGTAAATTTTTACTTAATCTGGTGCGCCACTGTGCACCCGAATTAGTTCCAATACGCCGTCGCTAATGTATGCAATACTGTCAAAATCTACAAAATGGCTGGTATCGTGCAGTACGCGTCGTTGACTTTAAAAATCAAAATTTGTGAACATTTGAAGAGGTATTTATTTAAATCGTAGCGCTTTGGCGGTTATTATTATCATTTGTTTCAGGCATTAAATTGTTATATGACGTCAGGAGGGACGCCGTCTGAATCTTGCTGCAATTGTTTTATATCCGCCAAACCTCACGCTTAGAAAAATTCTTATAATTTGGACTGCGCCTTCGCTGGAGACTAGGATATGCGTGAATCTTGATAAGCAAGGTCTGGTCTCGTATGCACACAAATTGCCGGATGCTCACACTTATATTTTTAGGCTAGAACGATACCTTAAGTTCTGGTGTGTTCGTCTCAATGTTCGGAAAGGGGCCCCACCTGGTATCTTCTTCTGGAACGGTTTTCCCGGTGTTTTTGCTGTTGGTCTGTCTCCTGCACTCCTGCCTGATGATTTGCAGTAAAAAGCCCTGGCTCCGGACCTATTTTTGGCTGGAATTCAACTTCGGAATCCTGATGTGGACGGCTACCGGAGATCTCCTCGGACGTGCTCTTAGTGCAAATTTATTTTATGTTGCGGAAAGTGCCACAAACGTTCCCATATAAACTTCAACACTCGGTCAACACCATGATATACTTTTTAGCTCGAAATATGTTAATTCATTATGTAAAAACCATAATTGAAGTGGAGCACAAAACTACATGTCAAGCTTCTTTTAATTATTCATTTGTTAATGCTAAAGTCCGTTATAAACAAAAACTAATCTATCTCTATGGTTACCAATACAAACGGAAGTTAGCCATGTTCAAATTAAATACATTTTGCACTAAGTTTGCTTACAAATTATTAAATTTACAAATTTCTTATACCTAAAATATTGTCCACATTTTTAATTTTTAAAATGTGTTTTTGCGCCACCACACTTTTTATTATTTGCTCTGCTCTAATTCACTCGCGTAGTTGCACTGATTATTTTAAAGAGTTCACTTCCTTCATAATTCCTATTTCCTGTCTTTCTGTCTGCTTTTCACTCGCTTTTTTCCTGTCTTGCTGTCTGCTTCTCCCTTGCTTTATCATGTCTTGTCTGCCTGATTTCCCAATTGCTATTTCCTGACTTTCTGCCTGCCTTCTATCTCATATGCTCTTTTGCATTATGCTGTTATCTTATTCTGACTTCTGTACCTTTTTAGAATTCTCACAAAATATCACTGTCTAGTTTAATTGAAATCTACTCTTCATTGACCTGCACATAGCAAACCTTTTTGTAATTAATAATTTCTTTTGGTTCGGCTATTTATTTTGCACAAACCTATTATTTCATTAATTTGGGCTTCAACTTCAACGCTGTGAAAAGCAATCTTTGCCGTTTGCGTTCCTTACTCAATTCATTTATTAATAACGACATCTCTTTTGCAATGCATTTACTGACTGTGCTTATTGACTTGTTTCTTAAATTGTACCGCACCCAGAGTCGATTCGTGAGCCTAAGACCATTACAGTATAGCTTCCCGAACGCTTGGGCAATACAACTCTACGCTATTGAACTACTAAAGATATTTTTTATTAATATAAAACAACAAAATGGAGCAGAAATTCGCCCTGTCTGTCAATAATTTAATTCAATTGTTCTCTGTCGTTATAAACAAAATAACATCTAGTTGCTAAGATACGTTGATCTGCTTATATTAAAGGAAATTAGGTTTGACAATAAATGGTCACAAATTTAATAAAATTTGAGTACTTAATTAATATTGACAGTTTCGTTCAATCTAAATTATTGTCTTTTATCTTATAATTAGAATTGTGCTATAGCGTTGCACACACAAACGTTTTTTAATTAATTTTCACTGCTCTGCTTTGCACTATGTTTTTTTTTAAATACAGTGATTTTTGAGTTCCGCACTTTTCACGTTTCTTGCTACTTTTCTGTTTCCAAGGTCTATAATTGCTCTTTGCAAATTTTCTATATTATTCTTCATCTTGCTTTACCTTTCAGCTTTGCTCACAATTTTCACAGTTCTTTGCTTTTATTTGACCAACTACGCTCCTTTTAAAATGCAGCTAACAAACATTTTGTGTCAATTAAATTTTGTGTGGTCTGGCTTAACATGTGCACAACCTTTCATTTTAAGTATATTAATTTATTCACAAGCCAATTCAAATCCTCTGAAATATGCTTTGCCCTTGTGTGCCTTTCTCATACTAATTACTGTTTCTCGCATTTTATTATCAATGCATTTAATATTTTCTTTTACTTTAAAATTGAAATTATATAAAATATCCCAACTCTGTGCTTTATTGAATCGGTTACTTATCCTGCACTGCAAACAGAGCCAAGTTGTGGGCTTAACACCATCTCAATATATTAATGATATCAAATATTGTTTTAAAACTAGCGAGTTCCTTATATGTATATGCGGACGAGTTGAAATTATATTCTGACATCCGTTGCATCGCCGACTGTGATGCTGTCCAGCTTTATTTGAACCGTAACATTTTATCAATATGTAGTCAACATGAACACTGGCAATACTGAAATGTATGGTTGGTGACACTGTAAGTCTATGTCAAATTCGAGGTAGCAGGTTAGGTTTTGTGTCAAAACTGACGAAAAAACCTAACGTGTCACCAACAATATATTTCGATGTTGCTAAACCTAATTTTTTTCCATAGGTGACTCTGGTAAGACGAGTTTTCTAACACCCGTTACTAAAACTATTTAACTTTTTCATTTAAATTGCGCTAAAATTTCGATTTTTGTAGGTGTTATGAAAAATATTCAACGACATACGACCGTTATCGCATTTAACTTTATATTCCGTAAACTCCTATCTGGAGCATAGGGCTTCTACAAAGTTGTGCCTTCGGACTCGATTTCGTGCTAAGGCTTTTATTTCGTTACAAGTTTTCCCGTTGTCTTTCGCTTCTTTCAGTACTGCCTTGTTTTCGCCTTCCTTGAGGGTTCCAATCTAGCACCATCCTATTGATTGTGTTCTCTTATTTTCTCAGAGAGTGGCCAATCCAACCGCATTTTCATTTCATAATTTTTCTTGCTATTTCCGGTTGGTTAGTAATTCGCCATAGTTCTTCGTTGGAGATAAAGTGTGGCAAAAATATGTGACAGATTCTGCGGAGGCATTTGTTTACAAATACCTGGAGTTTATTAGAAATTATTACTTTAGTGATCTTCCAGGTTTCGCAGCCATATAGTAAAACCGACTTTACGTTGCTGTTGAATATGCGTAACTTGATTTTTCTGGAGATGTAGGTCGATGACCAAGTTTTGTGGAACATTCCAAATGTCTGTCTTGCTTTTCGGTTACGGCTTTGGTCATCTTCTTCATTTTCCCCTTTTTTGGAAATAATAGAGCCCAGTTAACAAAAGCTTTCCACGTCCTCTATTTCTTGATCATTAATGTAGAATTTATTTAGATTGCGCGTTTCCATTGATTTGAAGTCCTACTAGGGCTGCTTGTGTGGTTAAGCTTTGAAGTTTGGTTACCATATCTGCATGTGTGTGGGATAAGAGGCAGATGTCGTCGGTATAGTCTAAGTCCTCCAATCGACGTTGAAAGTCCCACGTTATACCTCTACTATCGTTGTTGACAGCTTTCCTGATCCAATCTAAAGTCGGGTTGAATAAAAGTGGGGATAGGGGACAGCCTTGCCTGATCCCATTTTTAAAATCAATCTTTTCGCCAACTTTACCTTTGTGTAGTATTTGACAGTAGTCGTTTGTGTAGAGATCTTTCATAATATTTACTAGCTTTTGTGGGATGCCTATGTGTGTCAGTATGTTCCAGATGGCTGTTTGATTTATACTGTCAAACGCTCTTTTAAAATCGACAAACACTAGATAAAGTGGTGACTTCCATTCCAGGGACTGTTCAGTTATTATTCTTAGAGTGTTTATGTGATCTATGCAGGACCTCTCTGGTCTGTACCCGGCTTGCTCTTTCCTAATTGTTGGTTCGATGGTATCCATCATTCTGTTGAACAAAATTGTTGTCAGTATTTTGTTGACAGTATTGAGAAGGGTTATCCTTCTCCAGTTACTACAATGACGCAAATCCCCTCTTTTCGTTACTTTAATAATGATCCCATCTTTCCATTTTCCTGGAATTTGCTTATTTTCCCAAACTTCCTTAATAATAGGGTGCAAAAGTTTTGCAATGAGATCCTTATCTACTTTGAGAATATCTGGCTGAAGGTTATCACGGCCGGCTGCCTTGCCTGAATGTAAGTGATTGATAGCGCTTTTAATTTCATTTTCTGTAGGTGCGTTTGTGTTTATTCTTACAGGTTGAATGTACTCGTTTTCGATAATATTTCCTATCCCTTCATCATCCTCCTCAGGTTCGATTCCGATGATCTCGGTATAATATTCTTCCCATCTACTCATTTGTTCATCTTCACATGTTAATAGTTTACCATTCCTATCCCGTATGTTCGTATTTGTCGCTTTTCCTTTGTTAGTTAGCCTATTTGTCAGCTGGTATGGTTTCTTCATGTTGTTATGTTTAACCGCTTCTTATGCCTTAACTGCAATGTCCTCGTACCATTTTCGTTTATCTTGTCTGGCGCTTCTCTTGGCAGCTTTGTTCAGGTTCTTATATTCCAGTATTAGTTCTTCCCTCCTGGTTTGCTTTAGTTTTCTTTCTCTTAGTGATTAAATCCCAGGTTGTGTCTGTTATCCATTGTTTCTTGTTGATGTTCTTTGTTCCCAATGTTTGTTCACTCTTCTCCAGTAAGAAGTCTGTAATTTTATCCTACCTTGACTCAACCTCCTCATTTTGAATTGCGTTTAAGTCTTCCCTATTGTTTAATTTGGACTTGAGTTCAGTATATATCGTGGGGTTTTTAAGCTTTTGTAAGTCAAATATCTTGGGTTTAAAGTGCGGATAGCGACTTTTAACCGAGGCGAGTTTTATTCTTATTGTGGTTGTTATAAGGTGGTGATCGCTGGCCATGTCAGCGCCCCGTCGGTTTCTCACATCCAAAAAGGAGCGGCGTCATTTTCTGCTATAGGCAATGTGATCCATTTGATTTCTAGTTCTATTGTCTGGTGAGATCCATATAATCTTGTGTGTCTCTTTATGTGGGAAAACGGTTCCACCAATAAATTATTAGATCAAAGTTTGTGCATAGCTCCACAAATAGGTCACCGTTCTCATTACGTTGTCCCATTCCAAATTTTCTAACGCTTGTTTCATTGAGACATTGCTTGGAGCCTACTTTGGCGTTGAGGTCGGCCATCACTATTGTTATGTATCCACTGCTTATTTTGTAAGTTGTTGATAAAACCTATCTTTCATTTCTTGCGTTGCGCTTTCAGTTGGTGCATAGCATTGTACGAGAGACAAATTTCTAGCACTAGTGCGAAACTTTGCAATTATTATTTGGTCTGAGATAGGATTCCAACTTATCAGGGATTTTCTGGTTTCTTTATTAATTAGTACTCCTACTCCACTTTCTCTGTTTTCATACTCTGCTTTACAAGAGTACAACAGGCTATCTTCATTTGCCAGCTTGAATTCTCCGTTACCAATCCACCTAATTTCACTAAGGCCCAGTACAAGCAGATTGTAATTGAGCATTTCTTTTGAAACTTGGCCTAGTTTGCTGGGTTCTTGCATCGTACGAACATTCCTCGTTCCAATTCATACAGCGTTTTTCATGCCAAAATTCGTCATCGTTTGGTCCGTCCGGCTAGTCTTTGTATCAGTTTCTTTGATAATTTTAGTTTAGGGTGCAAATTGCGATTGCAAAGCTGGTTATCAGCCAACCGCACCCGATTCTGGTGGTGGGGCGGCCACCTTTTTGCATCCAGTATTTTAGTGAACATCATTTGCTATGCCCAGTTATTTAGGTTATCCCGCCTATGCTCGGTCGTCAGAGCCTCGTTAGTACAAACAGGGTGTACCACGTAAAGGTGAGGTTGACTTTTGGGTTGGCTAGGTCTTCGAGCGCGTTCACCCCTTGCACCCCCCACTTACTAGGAAAAAGTCATTAGTCTCGTTTGTTAGATGCTTACTAACGGCCCTATGTCGTTAATAACTATAAATGTACTGCCTGTTAATACCCGCATGGACTTGGTTTTTAGAGTCTGTTCCCTCAAAACTTTATCTATGCAAAATTGCACTATGTATCGACTCTTATAACAATCATTTTTCTAGTACAGATTTATTTTCATTAACTAAACATGAATTTCGTAACAAAATTAATTTACAGTTGCTGACATAGGCCAGTGCCCGTGTCAGTGAAATTATACATCGCTTTTTGTCTATAGATTTAAAACATTTTGTTGGTATAAATCAACGTACCTACTTAGTTTTATTTAGCTTAGTATAGTACTCTAGTATTTGTTTAATATATTAATTTTTCTGTAATATTTTCATATTTTATGTCACTTTGTGGACATCTGTCCCGTCTCGTACGTACCTTATTTCAGTTAGATATCATTTAAAGCTTGACGTTTCCAAATCTCATCAATTAAAATAATGTATAATTCAAATAAAATGGGTTCATGTTTATCAGTCTTATTTATTTTATGGTTTAATTTTAATCCGCTTAAGTATATTTAGTTCAAAAGAGCAATAGCTTTCCACAAAGTTCTCTCTACTTTTTAATTATAAAATTTCATGTCGTCATAAAGAGGCATCGGTCATTGGAACTTTTTCATTTAACTGAAGTTCCCAATACTCACTCACATTGAAGGCAAGCATTTTATAACCATCTTGTACTTTTGATATTTATTTAAAGCTTTAAAACTGGTTCCACCAGTGTCATTATTTTAAAGCAACAGATAACAGGCACTCGGAAGACGATTTATAATAAGAGATACAAAATTACCATAGGTACAAAATGAAAAAAAAGTCAGTACTGTAAAAATGCACACAAAAATCTACATTACATGAAACGTAATGATCAAGTTGTACACCGAGTTGTTGTTCTACAGTCACTTTTTATTCTGTGACAATTCCATGACACAGAAATAAACTATATGCATACCAGCAAAAGTATCTTATGACTTTTTCTTGTCGCAAGTGGGTGTATCTTTGTCTAGAATTTGATGCTTGTGGAATCCAATATCGCCGGTAATTCTAAAAATAGTTATTTTCATGACAAGCATCGAAAGTAGTAAATATCGTGCGAGTGTTGATTAGACAAACGAGGGCGTAGCGAAGCGAAGCCCGAGTGGATCTAAAACACAAGCACAGACATTTGCACTTTCGGGCGAGTTATGAACACTATTTTTTAGACGACCACTCAAAGTAAATTCTATTTTTAAGAATTGTTTTTATTTCGTTTACAAAATTGATCGTTATATTATTATTGGTGCAATTATAAAAAATTAGAGCTTGTTGGAAGCAGAGCAACGAATAAAGCAAAAGCGTCTGGATTATTTGAATCACGGTCTGCTGAATTGTGTGGCAAACGTTTGTCACACAATTAAGCAGGCCCTGTTGAGGCCGTGATGTGAATAACTTTGTGCCGTTACGATATGACTAGCACGATATAATATCGTGCTATTGTATGAAATTGTCAACTTTCTGTAGTAGGCGGCTATCGCGATAATGTTACTTTCATACGTGGTCGTCTAAAAATGTTACTTTCATACGTGGTTGTCTAATAGTATATTATGATACAAGTGAATAAGTACGCCTTTAAAGCACGTGCGACGCGTTTAAGAGCACGAGGCGCTAGCGGAGTGCTTTTAACGTCGCTAGTGCTTTAATGTATCTTATACACGTGTATCATACGCTATTTTTACGATCGTAACTGAAATATAAAAACTTAGTTGGGTGACAACTTTTCCGTCATATTGGGTTAGATATTCTAGGTTATGCTGAAATTAAAATTTACGGCAAAGCGTGTTTTAATGAATTATTAAAACACGCCTCTACAGCAACCTGCGAATAAGACGTATTTCGGGCGCTAATACTAAGAGTGCTACAAACGTCGCTTTTGGCACTAGAAACAGTGCAAAAAATTGTCATTTTAACAGGATCGTAGAAAATTGTTATTTAGACCACAAGTGTTAAAAGTGCAACTCTTTTTCACCAGTGTGGAGGGATATTAAACGAGGGGCAGCCGAGTTGAATAATCCAGATGCGTGAAAAATAAGCACGCTAACACGAGTTGTCTATAAGATTTTTAAAATTTCATTAAATATTCAAATCCAAGACTATTTTGTATAGAATTTTATTTGCCTTCATTTTAGTCAAGTGCGTTGGTCAGTTCTGGTAACTACAGAAACGTCTATTTAAAATTGTTCATTTCTAAATTAAAAGCAAAGTGTCACTTTTTTTCACTGAGTGAAAAAAGTGGCACTTCACAAACCGAAATTAATTTAAAAAAGCCTACTTTTTAAATAAAATTTTTTAAAAAATATTTATGTTGTTACACGTAACAGTAAATGAAATTTGAATTAATGTATAAATTGTATTATACCAGTATGATTCATTACAGATTATCTCCATCTTAAATTTAATTCTATCCATATTTGCAAGAAAACTATGGAAAAATACATTTTCTAACCTATATGAACTACAGTTAGTCACACACTTTTTCTTTTGGGGCATTTTTAATGATTATTTGAAATTGTCGGTAAAGATGTTTATTAACATTAGACAAATGGCAATTTAAATTAGGCGCCAATATTAAAATAGTTACTACAACACTCAACAGATGGCGTAGCGATACGCGCAGCTTCAATCGCAGAAAAATTTGACAAGCCGAGATATTATCAGTAATAATGTATTAAGGGAAAATGGTTTTGTCGGTAAAAATGTTTTACGAAAGTATTTTGTTTTGGCAATGTCACAAGACAAACTAACTTGATCAAATTCCCGAGCCGAAGGCGAGCAAAATCATGAGCTCGAAAAACATTTAGTGGACTATTTCCCAAATATCGGTTCATTTTCACATTTATACTGACGCACAATGACAGTTTAAATGATGTTTTTAAAATACCACCTTGATTAAAACAACATATTCGGTTGTTGCCATGGATACAAGTGGCAAAAGAAACTGATAAAATCCTAAGGGATAATTTTGATTTTTTGCCACTATAAAAACACGTGATTGGTTGAATTTTGGAAAATCGTGGCAGTTGATTGGATAATAAGAGATGCGGGATATAGTCCATTCACAAAACTCATGAACTGTCAATGTCAAATTTTGAAAACATTTGCTGAGTGCAGTGAACTCTAACGTAACTGGAAAGGACCCGTCGCGTGCGCAAAGCACGCAAAACTGTGTCAGGGGCGACAGAGTGAGAGGGAATGTACGTGTAGGATCCCCATCTCTGTTTTACAGATGCAAGTGAATGGCGATTGTGCGGTTCATTTCCCATTTATTACAATTTGTTAATATTTTGAGGAGCTTGTATCTTTGAAAAGGCTTTTAGTTTGTCGAATACATTTACATCAAGCGGTTGGTGTATTTTGTTTAAAGCAAATTGCAGCAAAATAGTGCCAAAACCATTTTCCAAGTGTTGTGTTTAGAAACTGAGTAATCATGGTGCTTAATTGTGTAGCTTATGGTTGCAATAATGTACAGAATGCAAGAAAACCAATTTCATTTCATACGTAAGTTTACAGTTTTGTAATAGTCTAAAGTCTATAAAATCTTTGTTGTATGTCAAGATTTAAAATGCTCATAAAATGTAGTTAACCTATAAAAGTTAAAAAAGTATATAATAATTTTTATTATTAATTAAGTATATGTTTATTTTAGTTTTCCATTCAAACGTCCAGAGATTCTGGAACTTTGGGTGAAAGCAATAAGAAGAGAAAATTGGTTGCCTTCAAAGACGAGTAGACTGTGCGGGCAACATTTTTTATCTGCGGATTACCAAATTAGGCCAGGATGTAATACTAAATTACTTAAACGTGATGCTGTGCCAAGTATTTTTTCATTTCCAAAACATCTATTGAAAAAGGCAACACCTCGCAGGAAATTAATTCGACATGATGTGAGTTATTAAAATAACCTTCTGTATTATGCAAAAAATTATTGTTTTTTTGTAATTTTTTTTTAGATGGCAGATGATAGGGTTAAAAAAGAACCTATGAGTATTGATTTTGGTGTTACTACACCAGAATCGATAAATTTGCCATCGTCATCTGCTAGAGGATCAAAACTGCTCAGGGACCAAGAAACGCAGACTGCGGCAATAGATGATAGACTTTTCCGCTTGAAAAGACAAGTCAAAACTTTAAAACAAAAAGTCAAGAGGAGAAATTTAAAGGTGTCTACTATGAAACATCTCATTAAGGAAATTTCAAAAAGTGGCTATAGCAATGAAAATTTAAATACTGTCCTGAAAAATTATTTTGAAGGTTAATAATAATGCTTGTGCTAAACTATTGTACTAGAAAATTAATAATGAATTTTTTAGGTCTGCCTTTAGAGCTTGTGCTTCTGCAGAAAACAGACTCTGAAATTAAAGATCGTGGCCAAAGACGTTACGTTTGTTGTCTTTTGATAATTTTCATATCTACAACAGAATAACGATAGGAAGACGAAATTTTAAGCCACTTGGGCCCAGTCCGATGACCTGAATGTGATTTTTTCTCTTTTAAGCTAATTCTGTTTGTATGATAGCCGATAAATGTAGACTAATTGTATTTTACATAATTTATTCATGTAAATATTTGTACTATGAAATATTATTAAATACATTTTGTATTTTGCATATAATATATTATATAAAAGCATTTAGTCTTTTTAATTTATTGCTAATTACAACTGCTGAAATGCTTAATAATCACTATTTCTTTATATTGCTCTTGTAAGTGTTCATAATAATGTTTACAAACAATTACAGATATTAAGCGTTTCACCATTTGCATTAGCCGTGATATTTTGAATTGAAATAAAATCATTGTTGAAATAAAAGTGTTGTGAAGGCCAGTTACTTATTCATTTTTGTACCTTTTCTCATTTGTAATTTTTTTCCAATGATTTATTTTGTTCCCTATATGTGTATCTATAATTTTGTTTAAACATATAATATAGATTTTAAATATTGTTTTATCAGGCAAATAAGGGTTTTAACAAATTTTAATGACTGCTAAATTTGTATGGTCACCTATACAGAATTTTATTAAATTTTTGACAAATACTAGAAACAGTTAAATAATTATTTTACCTCTTAAAAGATTAAAGATTAATCAAATAATCTGTATAAATTTTAATACATTATTTTAGAAAAGATAGGATAGGAAATAAAAAATAAAACCTTCAAATTTGCTCATTTCTGCCATTTATTCAATATGTTAAACAGAGAGGGAGATACTACACACTTGCGGGTTGCCTAAAAATCAACTTGCCTCACTTTTAAAGCATTTAGCGTCCCTTCCAGTTGTTATTGAGTTCACTGGCTGAGTGTACCAAGAAATTACAGTTTTTTTGGGAATGTATTTCGTATCTAGTGATTTCTAGTAATATTTAAAGATAAGGTTACGTTACATGTGTCAAAAGTCACAACTATTTTCTTCTAGTTTTTCCTTGTAATAATCAAATATAGCCTTTTTTCCCTTGCGAATAATAAAACCCTCTTTTATTTCTGTTCCATTGCAATTGAAGTGTATGCACAAAAATTAAAGAATTTGGGAGACTGTTTTTAACAAGAAAGTGTGACATAAGTCAAGTCTTTAAATTTCAAACATTTCTGTGATGCCAAAATCAGCAAGCAGAAGTTCCAAAACAGAATTTAAACAAGATACCAACTTGACAGCTTTTTGACAGTTTCCGAGTTTTTTTAATGGATAGTAGAGACGTTCAGCGATCTAGGACGTTCAGTCTCCTATTAATCCAGTGTGTATTGTTTTGTGCTGCATATTAATCCAGGAGACCGTGAATTAGGCAATAAAATTATCTGTCGAATTTTGTTTTCAGCGTTACTTGTTACAATCGGGGTTTTAGTGTTGATATTACGTATTTGTGAAATATAAACCCTGATATATTTACCATTTGACAATTATTGGTGAGATAACCGTTACAGTAGTTCGTTTAAATAATTTCCTACCGTACTTGCAGCATATCTGTAATGTAGGTACCTACCTAACCTAAAATACGCAAAACTTTACCTTTACAGGAGCGTCTGTTATGTATCACAATACATATAGTGTGGCTGCCGGTATATGCAACATAGGGAAGCGCTAGAAATAAATCCTGATAAACTTCAACATTTCCTGTAAATAATCTGTGCAGCGCAGCCATCATCTAGTGATTCTTTGTCATCGGTCTCTCTGAGCGCTAAAATGCATTCATTTACATCGTTCTAGTCAAGTTATCTTATAATTCGTGGTACGTTTTTGCTTACTGTTCCATATTTAATTTTAATTTGTAAAATCTTCTTTATGTTGTGTACGCTGTCGAGCACACTGTATAACAGTACAATATTCATAAATGTCTAATAATATTTCAGTAAGTAAATGACCAGCAAGCATGTAATATGAATATTCTCTCCTTCCAGAACCTTGACAAAACTTCAAGTGTAACATCTGATGGAATACGGACAAGATGTCTTTTCTGTTTCTGTAGATTTACGTCACAGACTTCAGGTATAAATTTAAACAATTTGTCATTTGAACATGGGAAACGATCGTTTGCAGTCAGAAAACACTTAACTAATTCAAAAATACATTAGCAACGTGCAAGAACTTTTATGTTAATACCTATTGGTTTTTCTAATGTTTCTTATAAACCGGTTAATTGTAATTCTTAAAATAACTGATTGATTACTTACAATCTCTGATAGTTAGTTTACCTAGCTGCTGGTGGTAAATTATAGCTGAATTTGATTAATTACAGATTTAATATTACACATGCTTTATTTGGGAAATCTCGAACCTATATAAACTTACATCTCATGGCAATATACTCTGCACGTGTATAATAACTAAAAGTTATTTAAAGCATTATAATGTTTATCTTGCATTTTGCAAGTTAAGTTTCTACAAAATACATACTTAAGTAAAGATTTGATTTACTTATGTAATAATACTTTTGCTCTGAATAAGTTACTATAATTTTGACAATGCATTGGAATTTAAAATTACAAACTTTTATCAATTTCTAACACTTAAAATTACCAAGCAATAATTTAGTAAATTTCAAATGTGTTATTTGTTATTAGGTATTCTTTTGAAGTTACATTACAACTTAAAAAAATAAATAGAATATGAAGGTATACGATCATTGCCCTAATACTACAATATGGATTTATAAAAATGGCATGCACTGCTGCTGTATTCAATTTCACTTAAATATATCTCCTTTTATCAACAAGTTTTTTTAACATTTTGAAAAAAAAGAAACCTTTGGTTCTAAATAAATAGTATTAACATTTCAGCAGAAAATATCGATAATTACTAGATCAATAATTAAAACTTATTATAATACTAATTCCATGTATAAAATTAACTTTTTTCAACTTTCATCAAATCGGCACGTAGTAAACTCTCACTAAATTTATAGCGATCTCGGTTTCAGCACAAATAGAATTAATAAATAATATCACAGATGAAGTTGCATCTGTATTGTAGTGCTAGACTTACGGTTATGTCTACCAAAAAAGGTTAATTGGTTTATGAAATAACTGAACTGCAAATTGTGTGTAGTAACTGATCTGATACACGGTATGCAAAGTATATGCAAGAAGCTAAATGTAATTACTAGTGGATTATATTAGTGAAAATTTATGATTGTGTTATACTTGTAGTAATATCAACGTTGAATCAGGAGTTCTAATTATGTAAACATTGTGCATAAGTTTTGATCAAAATCATAGGCTGAATACCTATTGGAAATAAAGTGTAGTAGAGCATCATTTTCTCTTAGTTAGTTGACCGTATTATCTTTATTATTAACTTTAATATTAAATATTTTGGATTATCACAGATCAATGCCTAAAATACATAGTTCCATTTCAGAAGTTATTTATTTAATTGCAGGATACATTTACGTTCGACAAGGTAATATAAAACCACAAATTTATTTTTTTACATGAGAGTTGGGACATGTAGGCGACTCACTTGGATCCACAGACCATGGAGTACCTGATTTTTGTTGAATTTAAATTTTATGCTGATCATGCATACCTATGGACAGTTTTGCAACTACTACTACAAATTACAATCACATTTTGTGACAGTTGCGAAAAATACTTACCAAATATTTTTAATTTGTTAAAACATAATACATAATAGTATATTATGTATCAAGTTTTATAAACGTCATTTTAGTCACAAGTTTTATTAATTACGAGCGAAGCGCAGCGGAGCGAGTGTTTAATAAAATGAGTGACTAAAAGTTTATAAAACGAGTTGCATACTATACTTTTTCTACGACCACACATTTAGAGAATATAACATCATATTATTTCATAAAAATTTTGACATTTATTATATTAGGTTAAATTATGCTTGACAAACGTCAAAGTGACGGTTGAAAACTAACTTGATTTTAGTTTTGGCTGTGGCTAATAAAGCAAATACTATTTGAACCTAACTTCACCCCATGACTAAAACATCGTTGCCAACTTCAGCTCATGACTAATAGGCTCTTTAGTCATAAGTTATGAAGGCATGATTAAAAGGTCACTTAGCGACGTGTATGTTAGTATGTTAAATGGCATTTTAGTTACAGGAGTAGAAAAAATATAATAATGTACAACTAGTTTTAAGTCATACTTTTTTTCATGAATTTGCAGTTTGATAACGAGGGCGTAGCCCGAGTTAATCAAGCAAATCAATAAAAAAAGGACTTTCAAAACGTGTTGTACACCTAGTTTTTTTGCATAGTGTTCTCTTGTAACTCGAAATTTAGTCGAAAAGGACTTCGAAATTGACAACTGTCAAATTGACATTTTAATAAAATAGTTAAAAAGTGTACCTTATTCACGATTTTTGCGTTAAAAAAGACTATTTTCAAGATCACTATGCAAAAAGAAATGAGAAAATAAAGCGTGTCTGGGTAAATAACAGCAAAATTAAGGATTTTAAGGCAACAAACCGTTCATGTAATGAACATTTTGCGGATGATCAGTGGTTAATTAAACATGGAAAAACAATACTGCAATATAATGCTATTCCAACATTATTAAATTTTTGGCAACCAGATTTAAATAAATGTGAAAATTCTGAAATTGGGGAAAACGAACTAATCGATGGTGAATTGAAAGCATCAAACGGCAGATTATTCAGGCCAGTGTTAATCAGTACATAAAGACAGTTTTTCTTTGGGGAGGCTGAATTACGTCGCCTCAAATTGTCTAATATTAGTTGTCGAGCATTAAATTCGTTTTTCGCCTACCATATGCGAAAATGAATCATATTGACCCTACAAATGTGACCGAAAGTAATGTTTATCGTCTCTTGGGCCAATAAACTCATAACAACACGATTTTATAGTTTTTCACAATCTAGACACCTTTGGACACTTTTGACTGTCATTTGCGTGCTTTGACGTTTCACATAATTTTTCATTAAATGTCAGGTGCAGGCAAATCTTCGAAACCCAGCGAAAGAGGAAAGGGCAAAAGGGAAGGAGGTAAAGGTATACCACGGTAAAATCTTCTTAAACAAAGAACGTTGGGACTGGAATGGGAGTACCCAAAAGATAACGAAGTATTTAGAAAAGCCTTTCCCAAAAAAGTAAAAACAAAAAGTGGACAGAATGAAACAAAGACGACATGGGCAAGACAAAGGCTAAACGAGCAAACAAACACTGCAGTTAAAAATAATAAAAAAACACAGAAAAAGGGAGGAAACATAATAGGGAGAAGTAAGGAACTAGCTAAGTACGTGGAACGTAAGGGGAATTTACGAAGAGGGAGCAATAAAAAACTTAGTTAAAGTTTGGCACATCATAATATAGACGTCGCTGCTCTTCAAGAAACAAAATTGAAAGGAAACGAAGTAGTAGAGGTAGGAAATTATATATTATTTAATAGTGGAAATAATAATAGGTTATTGGGTGTAGGAGTATTAGTTAAAAAATAGTTGAAAGTAGGAATAATAGATTTTACACCAATAAAATAAGAATGAGAGGTAGATACCGTAAAATAAGTATTGTAAATATACACGCCCCACCGGAAGAAGTAAGCTTGGAAGTTAAAGAACCATTTTAAGAATAACTAGAAAACACATATGAAACAATACCAAAATATGACATTAAAATTGTAATGGGGGATGCGAACGCCAAAATAGGAAGGGAGGATATATATAGACCGATTATCGGAAAGCACAATAAACATATGAGTACAAACGGAAGCGGGAAACTATTAGTGAACTTTGCTAGAGGAAAAAAAAATGATAATAAAAAGCACGTATTATGACCATAAAAACATTCATAAAGCTACATGGACAACACCAAATGGGAACCACGTAAATCAAATAGACCATGTCCTAGTAGAGAAGAAATCGGAAAGGAGTATCAAAGGCATAATATCATACAGAGGACCTGACGCAGATACTGACCATTTTATGGCAGGAATAAGACTAAAGCAGGAAATTCCCGCTTGCCCTAAACCAAGTAGTAACAACTGGAGGCGTTATGATGCAGGAGTACTACAGACAGAGAAGGGTCGGAGAAAGTACGCCGAAAAAGTGAAAATGAAGATAAGTACAACAAATAAAACAAATATTGAAGGAATCTGGAGAAATATACTCGTTATTATCCGTGATGCAGGAGAAAGTATAAAAGAAAAGCCAAAGACAAAGAAAGACTGGTTCGATCAGGAATGTCAAAAAGCACTAAATAAGAGAGGACAAGCAAGAATGAAAATGATCCAAGCACAAACAGAGGAAAATATAAATCGCTATAAAGAGGAGCGGCGAATATGTAAAAGAATACTCAAACAGAAGAAAAAAACTTACTGGGAAAGAAACCTAGAAGATATTGAACTGAATATCGAAATAAGGAAATCCGTAATTTCTACCAAGAAGTAAGAAGACATAAAGAAGGCTATCAAACAAAAGCGGTATTTTATAAAAACAAAGAGGGAAATCTGATAGGTGGAAAGGAAGACGTGCTGGGGAAATGGGCTGAGTATTTCCATGACTTATTAAATGAAAAAAACGTGTGAGGACGAAGAAATCGAAAACAGAAACGAAATCTTCGGAATCGAGGGATAGGAAAAGACAAGCGAGCAAGAGAAAAACGAGATGATCCCACAATACAGTGACATCGAAGCAATAATAAAAGCTATGAAAAACAATAAAACCCCTGGTACGGATGGAATACCAGCCGAAATGATTAAATACGGAGGAGAAGAGTTATGGCAAGAAATTCACTTATTAATCAAAGAAATATGGACCAAGAAACAAATGCCAGAGTCTTGGAGGGAAGCAATAATACATCCCTTGCATAAAAAGGGACCGAAGGTAGAGTGTAAAAACTATAGAGGCATCGCCCTCCTAAATGTAGTTTAAAAAAATTTGGCAATAACCATAAAAAACAGGTTAACTAAAGAAGTAGCAAACAAAATTGAAGAGTACCAGTGCGGGTTTAGGGAGAAGAGATCTGCAATCGACCAAATATTCACGCTAAATGAAATACAGGCAGAGAGTCACGCACACAAGCTAAAAACATATGTGATTTTTATCGATTTTAGACACGCTTACGATAAAATACATAGAACAAAACTGTTACGAGTACTAGAAAAACTGGAAGTAAACAGGAAAATAATAAACTTAGTAAAACTAACCCTATAGAAGACGATAGACAGTGTCAAAATAGAGGGATCACTTTCAAATAGTTTTGAAGTGTGAAATGGTTTAAGGCAAGGATATCCGTTATCAGCGCTGCTTTTTAATTGTGCACTGGAACAAATTCTGACAGAAGCAAATATAAATAAGTCTGGACTAATATACCATAAACGACATCAATGTTTGGCCTTTGTGGACGATGTAACAATAATAACATGCAGCAAAGAAGAGTTGAAATCGACAATAATAAAATTGGAAGAAGCGGCCCGCCATTTGGGTTTAGAAATAAATGAAGACAAAACCAAATTCATGGTAAATCGAAGGAAGATGGCAGAAAAGAACAAATAACGAGCTCAAAGGTCTATACGGAGAGCCAAACATAATTGGAGTAATAAAGGCCCAGAGGTTAAGGTGGTTAGGGCACACACAGAGAATGCCAGGGGAAAGAATACCCACGAAGGTATGGGAAACGACACTTGCTGGGACCCAAAGAAGGGGACGTCCGAAAAAGAGATGGATAAACAAGGTTCTGGAGGATCTAGGAACGCTGGGAATTCAAAACTGGAAAAGAAGAGTAAATAACAGAAAAGACTGGCAACGGACAGTCAACAAAGCCATGGGCCTACTGGCCTTATAGTGCTAATATACTGTGTGTCCACAGGAGTACGCACCATAGAGATAAGATAATGCTAATAGAATATAAATATCAACCAGTGCTGTGACCACCGTCCCTTTTCTTGTACCATTTATAACAATATTGTTTCATACAGTGGCGAGTCAGAAGCCAGAAAACAACGTTTTAGCGTGCCGGCGATCACAGCATTAGCCGATCTTTCTATTCTATTAGGTTATCACTATGGTGCGTCCTCCTGTGGACACACAGTATATATGTCAGTTTAAATCAAAGTTTGGAATCAAAACAGACAATAAAAGTGTAAAATAACAATAAGTTCTCAATAACTGTAATTCAGTGAATAAGTGAAAATGAATGGTAATTCAGACAATGAGGAAGAATTTACGAATACTTCACCGGACTTGCAAGAGGAAGCTAGCAAAATTTCTCTGAATTTGTTACCTACAAAGTCGAGACAACGGTACGAAAAGTACTATGAATTATTCAATAACTGGAAAACGAATAAAAAAGCAAAATACTTAACAGAGAATGTATTACTTGCTTATCTATCGGAAAGATCAAATATTGTAAATGCAGGTACACTATGGTCTGAATTTTCAATGTTGAAAAGCACTTTTAAAGTCAAGGAAAATATAAGATCATTTTCATAAAGTTCGATCATTTTTGAAACAAAATTCTGTAAATTACCTGCCCAAAAAGTCTAAACCTTTGACTCAAGAACAATGCATTCAATTTTTTAAGAAAGCAGATGATTCAGAATATCTTATGATAAAGGTGAACAAATAAATTAAGATAAATTAATTTTATCCACAATCACCTTATAATTGAAGTTTTATCCACACTTATGAATCGTCTAAAGTACCACTTTATCCGCTAGTGGAATAATGAAATTACTTTATTCCACTAGTGGGATAAAACCATGTCACTTACTACTGCATTGTTGGTAGCACTGTCAAGCTATGCCAAATTCGAAATTTGTAGGTTAAGTTTTGCGTCAATCTGTGTCAAATAACAAACGAAACTTAACCTATTAACCTCTCGAATTTGACATAGACTGACAATACACTTCAGTACTGCCAAACGTATAACATTTGATCTTTTGGTACTTTAAAAATTGTCACTATGACTTTTCATGGCTGTCAATACAAAACGTATGTTTTTTTTAGATATTTATTGAGTTGGTGGATAAAACGTTGTATTGCATTTGTGTTTAGTTGCGTTTTATCCACTTAAGAAAATTAAACGCTCGAACTGCATTCTCGTGTTTAAACATTCTTGCATGGATAAAACGTCATCTAAAACACTTACCTATACAATAAATAACTATTATTTTTTATTAACATTGCATTGTCGGTTTCTCTTATTATGTGACTTTACGGAGCTTTTCGTCGAAATGAGTTGTTGAATATGAAACTTGACCACATAGATAATAGAGGAGACGTATTGATTGTTACAGTTCCAGAAACAAAAAATAATATTACAAGAACGTTTACAGTCACAAAAAAACAGTTGATGGATTGAATCTACTTACAATATACAACAAATATGTTTCTCTTAGACCTACCCAAACTCCACACAATCGCCTATTCATTTATTACAAGAACAATAAATATACAGTACAACCGATCGGAAAAAATATATTTAGCAAAATTCCATGCAAAATAGCCACTTTTTTTAAACTGTCTGAACCTAGTACATACACAGGACATTGCTTCCGCCGTAGTTCTGCAACCATACTAGCTAACTTTGGGAGTGATTTGCTTACACTTACAAAACATGGAGGTTGGCGTTCTTCTGTAGTTGCAGAAGTATATATCGATTACTGTTTATCGAATAAGATTAAAATTTCTCAAAAAATCTTGACAAACCAAGAACAGCAGCCTAGTACTAGCAAAAATAACAGAATTGAAGTGTTAAATATTTTCGACCAAATAAAGGAAATACCAGTTAATCTAGATAATTCCAATGAACCCACTTCATCTATAGAAATAAGTCACCACACTATATACTAGCATTTCGAACACTTACCAAATGGCTACAAATTCTGGTATTACTATACATAATTGTGCTCAAGGGATAATTGACATTAATTATTATAATAAATAAATTCGTAAATTGTTAGTACTTGTTTCTTATTAAATTCTATTTGTATTTTTGTTATATTTTTTCTATTTTTTTAATGCTTTAATGTGTGTCACACATGCAGAAAATGCATTAGCAGCCCTCAGCTTTCAGCTGCCCTCGCTTCGCTTCGCTCGCTCATGCAGCTAATACCCGCGGGCAGCTAATGCTCGTTTTCTGCCCTTGTGACACAATATACTAATTCATACCAGATTTATAGCTGCCACTAAACGTCCTACCCCACACCTACGATTATAAGCAGAGGTTTTTCATAACACAATATTTCAATACCTATTTATTTCTAACCGCAGTTCACATGTCCTCAGAAATATTATTTTTCTTGCAATTTTGCTTCAGATTTCTAAATGAATTAATTCTGTTAGTTAATGTGACTTTGTTTGTCATGTTTCTTTCAAATAAAAAAATTCAATATATTATTGCTAAATCATGTGATCCTTGATTTGTGGATCCAATGACTGAACTCTTTATTCAGTATGTCCCCGGATTGGGTTACAAAGAGGAAAAAAAAGTTTATTTTTGACTTCTCATAAACAAAATTAGTCTTTATAAAAAATCCTGCCTATTCTAAAACTAAAAATGCACTTGTCAAAATTTAAATATTTCCTTTCGTATACGGGGGACATTCGAAAATATGAAAATAGCTCAAGAATAAAACACCCTTATTTTTCAAAATATACAATAATGTTATTTGAAAAAGCCGCTATGACTAGTAATTTAGGTGTTATGGGCTCTTGGTCTATTAGACTAAATTTAGCAATGATCGCTGTGGCCGGACCGGCTAGGAAATCAGACACATACACAGTTCAAAGTGTGCAACGTACACTCCAAGATTACTGAAATATTTAAATCCCGTGCACATGAATAGAAGAATAGAACAAATAAAAAAATAACATCTGACTCTTTAATGGTTGCTTTAGCTAGTAAAACGGAACGGGAGCTGGGGTATCCAGCACTCGTGGCTACATGTTATTTTGCATCCCTAATGTTATAGATTCATATTCTACAATATGTAAAGAGAACACGACAAAATAAATTAATAGTTATTTACTATAGGAGTGGAATAAGAGCATCATTAATATACGTTTATGTAAGCACACGAGTATGCAATGAAGCATTATCACACATATATTGTACACAATTTTATCTACAACTGCCCAAAATTGAGAAAAGTACTTTAAGAGAAATGTCAGATCTGTCATTTTCAAAAATATTTTAGTAGGCAAATGTCATTATGTCATTCATTTAACACTATTTTAGTTAGGTAGTGAAGCCATTACACCACTGGTGGTGTAATGAACTTCATTACCTAATGGAAATGGTGTCAAATGAGTGACGTAATAAGTCCTTATCCAAGCAGTTGTAGATAAATAAACATATATCATTATAGCGACATACTACAGTATTTCTTGAAATTAACAATATTTCTTTTATAAATATAAAACATTCAGGTCGCTTAGTTTCGGTGCTCCTGAAAAACATATATAAAATTCCTCTAAACAAATTCATTATGTAATTTTGAACTCAAAACGTCAAAAAAATATTATTTAGCGGCCCTAAAGGCTTGCGTGCGAGGTGTACACCACCTGCACTATGCCCTAGTTCCTTCTTTGCTATCATAAATCATTGTATTTAATGCTATGGTTTTGTTTAAAATATTAGTTTTAAAGTAACTCTGGCATTATTTATAGCACAGTATATAAATTATAATTTTCTAATGTGTTAATTAGTTGTAATAATCCATATTTGTTCCAGGTAGAGCATCTCATGTGTTCCTGTAATCATATGTTGAGCGAAAAAGTACTACTTCCAAGCCAATCTTAAACTAGCCGCGATGACCACTAATCGAGAAACAGTAGTTAATAATTTATTTTATAATAGTTCAACTTCACTGTATCAATTAGCCTTAGATCACAATGCGAGAACTCATACAGACGAGACACCTTATTGCTGTTCTGTTTGTGATTTTAAAACTGCCCAAAAAGCTAATTTAGTTAGGCATGTGAAAACTCATACAAGCGAGAAACCTTATTCTTGCTTTGTTTGTGATTATAAAGCTGCCCAAAAATCTGATTTAGTTAGGCATGTGAGAACTCATACAGGCGAGAAACCTTATTCTTGCTTTGTTTGTGATTATAAAGCTGCCCAAAAATCTGATTTAGTTAGGCATGTGAGAACTCATACAGGCGAGAAACATTATTCATGTTCTGTTTGTGATTATAAAACTGCCCACAAACGTCATTTAGTTACGCATGTGAGAACTCATACAGGCGAGAAACCTTATTCTTGTTCTGTATGTGTTTTTAAAACTGGCCAAAAACGTAGTTTAGTTAGGCATGTAAAAACTCATACAGGCGAGAAACCTTATTCTTGTTTTGTTTGTGATTATAAAACTGCCCAAAAACCTAGTTTAGTTAGGCATGTGAGAACTCATACATGCGAGACACCTTATTGTTGTTCAGTGTGTGATTATAAAACTGCTTACAAATGTAATTTAGTTGAGCATGTGAGAACTCATACAGGCGAGACACCTTTTTGTTGTTCAGTGTGTGATTATAAAACTGCCCACAAACGTAATTTAGTTACTCATGTGAGAACTCATACAGGCGAGAAACCTTATTCTTGTTCAGTGTGTGATTTTAAAGCTGTCCAACAACCTAATTTAGTTAGGCATCTGAGAACTCATACAGGCGAGACACCTTATTGTTGTTCAGTGTGTGATTATAAAACTGCCCACAGACATAATTTAGTTAGGCATGTGAGAACTCATACAAACGAGACACCTTATTGTTGTTCAGTGTGTGATTATAAAACTGCCCACAGAAGTAATTTAGTTACTCATGTGATAACTCATACAGACGAGAAACCTTATTCTTGTTCTGTTTGTGATTGTAAAACTGTCCAAAAACTTGATTTAGTTAGGCATGTGAGAACTCATAGAAGCGAGACACCTTATTGTTGTTCAGTGTGTGATTATAAAACTGCCAACAAACGTAATTTAGTTACTCATTTGAGAACTCATACAGGCGAGAAACCTTATTCTTGTTCTGTTTGTGATTATATAACTGCCCAAAAACCTAATTCAGTTATTCATGCGAAAACTCATACAGGCGAAAAATCTTAATGTTGTTCTGTTTGTCATCATACAACAGCATACAAACGCTGTTTAGCTACACATGTGGAATCTCACACAGATTAGAAACCTGTGTATTCTGGGGTATTACTTCTTCATTTCGAATGTACAGAATGACAAAAAAGTTCCCGGACTTTTTCTAATTTATTTTTTCACACACCAAAGCTGTCAAACCAACTTGTCTTTGAAATTAAGATGGCCTAGTGAAGTGTCACTGTTTTGTAATTATTCGATGTTTGCGTTGCAGTAATTAGTAAATCATGTCGGAAAGTCGTGATGCAATTATAAACTTATTTTCGGATAGTCTCAAATAGTGTGAAATTATTACGTGCTGTGTTTAATATGTTGAAAGAGTAATAATACGAGGCATTTGCTACGTACGATTTATAATAAGGTGTAGCGATGTAACAGCATAATTAATATTAAGTCAATAAATTTCTCCAGAAAATTTTTTCCTCTGTATTTTTAAGTTCTACCTACTGCAAGTGCACACAATTTCGGTCTTATTGACCTAAAATGCACCACTGTACGGGTACACACGTACCTTGGGCTCATACAACTAAAGCAAGTCAGCAGCCGCGTAAGCAATACCTTACGTTTATATTATCTTCTTATGCCTATGGACGTGGCTCCCTGGACGTGTTACTTAATATTCGAAAATTCAAGGATTTTTAAATTAAAATTGCATTTTTTTAAGTATAAATAAAATGCCTTGTGAAATTTTAATTACAATTTCAAAATCTTTGAGATTATTTATTTATAAAACTAATGGTATTGTTAATTCTACATATAACATAAGTTTAATTCATATTGTATCTGTATTGTATTCTGAAGAAGTTAGCTGAAGCTAGTGAAACGTTAAGATAAATATATAAGTTAAATAATATTGGCTGAATAATTTTTCAGACTCCTACTGGCCCGTACCTGGAAGACAGCGGTCATATACAATAGTAGATTATGCAATAAGGGAGAGAAATTGCACTGAAGCACAATAGCATTCTCTCCGAGTTGCATATACTATTTTTTTCACGTTGCAGGAAGATTAAAAACGAAAAACCCGTTTTTTTTAAACGTCATTTATTGACATTTTAGTTACAATTACTTTAAAATTAGTAACCTATGGTACATTTTAAAGTTGGTGGCACTGTAAGTCATTATGACAAAAGCTCACAAATATGTCAAATTCGAGGTTAGCAGGTTATTTTTTGCGTCAGTTTGTGTCAAAACTAGCGCAAAACCTAACCTGATAACCTGGAATTTGGCATAATTGTTGTGTCAGTCATAATGAAAACTCCCTAGGGAAATTTTTGTCTTATTTAGTCTTTAGGGAGCAAATGTTCTACTTCTGTCAAAATTTTGATGCTATAGAAACGGACTTCTACTCCCGGTCGTGGAAAAATATAATTTTTATTTCATTGGTAAAATTAACTACGAAGAAATTTAAAAAAAAACTAATAAAATGTAAGTACCTAATGAATTACCTTTTCCCCAGAAGAACCCCCATCACCGTGTTGAATTTAGGCGGGAGATTAAGAGGAAATTCCCTCCCGGGCAGTACAGAATTTTCTCCTGGGAAAATTTCCACGCGATATTCAGGCTTTTTTAATATGTAAAAGAATAGGTGGATTGTGCGTTAATGAGTATTGCCATTTAAATTTTGCTTCGTTTCAAAAAATTAAATAATCAATTCAACACTCCCTCCACCCTTATGGCAACTCTATTCAAAGACATCATGCCACCATCGCTTGCACATGATGGAATTCTGTATTTCAGCAAAGGAGATGATTTAAAATTCTCCTTACCAGTGCATTTATAAATTATATAGAAGAAATACTTTTCTACAATTTTTGTTTGAACATAAACAATAATCATGAAGAAATCAGCTCAAAACAAAGCACTGTGGATATTAAGCTCACTTACGAAACAAAATTAAACAAAAGTTGTAGAAAATTGTGGCTTCATAATATTAATGATAACTGTTGTCATCCTAGAATGCATTTATAAGGATATAATGTGGAAAAACTGGTTTGGAGTGCTTTTTTTCAAGATTGCGGCACGATCCTCAACTCGAAATGTTGGAAAACTTGGTATTTTTATTAAGACTTCGAACTGGTAAACATATACAAAAATTTAAACTACTTCTTTTGCAGGGCAGGGCTCCTTTTTGTACTCCGCTGCTGGACTATAATTCATACATCAAATTTTGAACTGGCCCGTGTAGGGCTCAAAAGGTGTGGCTCGATAACATTAGAATCCCATTTATCTTTCAGTCCGTTAAACATTCTTCTGGCGCCAAAACGCCTGGTGTCCAAACGCCTGGCGGCCAAACGCCTGACGACCAAACGCCTAGCGCCGAAACGCCGTAGCCCATTCACCGGCGCCTAACCGCCGGCGCGCAAACGTCCTGTTCTGGTAAGAAGCATGCAGAGCTCGTATTAAAGCACAACGAACTACTTAAGAACAAAACACGAAAATTTGAGAATGTTCGAAAAAACTAAAGAAGTAAGGCAAGGATGTATTTTGAGCTAGCCACTATCTTCAATAGTTTATACGAAGCAGTGAAAAGGAAAAGAAAGGAAGCCAAATTTTAACAAGTAGGAAAGTGAAAAATGGAAAGCATCAGAATATTAGAAATATTATGCTATGTCGACGACATGGTAGTAACAGCGAAGAACGAACACTCATTAAATATCAATTTCAAACGACTCCAAAAGCATTTCGGAGATGAAAATTAACAGAAGCAAAAGAAAAACAACGGCAATACGTAAGTATGTTTATACGTTTTTCGTATGTTTTTATTTATGTTTTTATTTATGTTAATATGTTGTTGTGTAGAATTCGATAGTTAATAAAATGTATAAACCACTGCATCTTCTATATTCTCGTGTATAAGTAGTTTTCCAACTATAATAAAGTAATGTAGAAGTTCAGTGAAAACTATAAAAGAAAAACACAACTACACACGTTTAACTTTAATATTGCTTTGACTAACCATGAAATCTATTTTTAAATGCATACTTAATGCGATGTTTAACCTTATCACAACAAAAAAGTGGTTGCGTTTTCAGCAACCTTCATTTCTATGGGCGATTCTAATAAAAATAATCTCAAGCAAAAGATTTTTGAAACGTAAAACTAGATTTGTAGTTTTCGGAGAATATTTGTATTTGGCATTCGTACACAGTAATTAAAATACCACTTGCGAGTGTTTGATGCGCATACATAATTAGAACATGGGCCACAAAAACCTGCAGTGAGCTCCAGAGGTAATAAGTCATCAATAACAGATTTTTTTGCGGCACGTTAGAAATTTAATTAGTATCAATACAACATTCCCGAATTAATTGCAAAAAACTTGGGAATGTTTACAAATTCAGTTCGCATTGTTTATTTCGGCATGCATATTAAATTAGTTTTATTCGCAACCATATATGTAATAACATCATTACTGACTTTTAAAAAGTTGGAAAATGAGCTATTCCCAACTTGTAAATTTCCAACCGGTCGGAAAAGTGATTGCCGTCGCAGCGGTTGGAAAGTAATCCATTGCCGACAGCTCTCTATGTAGGGACACTGAGAATCTCGTTCATACATTCATGCGCGTCACAACATGTCGTATCAAAATATAATAATTTTTCCAATTATTGTTTAGAATAAAGTGGTTGCGAATAAAATAGTGTACATACCACAGTGAAAAGTTTCATTGCTGTCTCGAGATAAAGTTGACCTTGACGCTACGCGTCTCGGTTAACTACTTAATCTCTCGATAGGAATGAAACATTTTCCACCTGGATTGTTCGACTACTTTGAGATTTTTTGGAAGATTTGACGGCTGTAATTGATTGGACAGTTACTTGTGGTTAGACGTGTTCGTGTGATGATTGATTGTACAAAGGGCTCCGAGGTACTGGATGTGCAATTAGTGGCTGTAATAAGGTTGGTTAGTAGTTTAGCCTAGAATAAAACTAATGTATATGAACAATATTTATTACTTGCAATAATAAAATGAGTTAGTACTTACTATAAAAGATAGAGAATGCCATACGTCATAATAATATTGAGAACAGTGTACGTTGGGCGTATCTGATTACAAGTAGAGGAATAGATTTGAATTCATTCAAGATAAGTGACATTTAAGGTCATTTGACAATTGAGATTTATTCTAAATACGACAAGTCAAATATAAGACAACTAGATAAATGAACCTAACTCTGATTGAGTTTTCATGGCAATAGTATTTTTCAAGCAGAAATCATTTGAAAATATTAGATAAATATGAAATTAATACTCACACCTAGCAGAGAAGGGCAATCGAATTTACTACAATGAATGATATTTAACAATAATCATATTACTATACTGTACATACTTTAACATATGCAATTGACACTGCTGAGGTGGTACATTCATAACATAATTATGTCTCAGCAAAGTGTGGTATACTAGCATACCATATCAAATACTTATGGTGCCGAAACGTGAAGCCATTGCATAAATTTATGACGGCCTAAAACGTGGGGCAATTAAAATTTCAAAAATAAGAGTAGCTTAAACATGGGCCTTATTGTGATTGTTAGCTAGTTTACAAGAACGTATTTATGTAATTTGAGTGCATTGGCAATTATAAAAAAAATAATCAGAATTTAAACTGTCAGATTAGATTTCTTTTGAAATAAATAAAAATACGACAGTGTAATGACTCGCCTTTATTTGGGAATATTTTAATTGGCCTTATTGCCTTGGGTATTTATTTATTTATTTATTTACTTCCTCTCAACAGGTATACACCCAATTACAGAGAAGAAATTAACTTAAAACATGATATAATAAAGACGTAATTAAAAATAATCAATCTATAAACGAAAGCATAACAATGAACTAAAATAACAAAAGTATTAACTAAAATTAGCTTAAAACATGATATAATAAAAAAAAAAGAAATTAAAAATAATCAATCTATACACGAAAGCATAACAATGAATTAAAATAACAAAGGTATTAACTAAACATTAATGTAATAAATAAGTAGCTTAATAGTAATTTACGATTCAAGTAACGTTATCAAGCTTTTTACATTACGAGAGAATAGTTTGAATGAACGAGCGACGTTAGGAGCGAGTTCTTTAAAATTCTCGAGTAATGTAGAAAGCAGATAACGTTACGTATATCGTAACACGGTTTATTTTATCCTAAAATACTAATCTTTTAAGAAAAATAGGAAAAATGGTTATTAATGACACTTACAACAGCGAGTGGTGGTATCACTAGTAAGATAAAAACTCAATACTGTATTGTTGGTAGCACTGTCAGGTTATGTTAAATTTGAGATTTTCAGGTTAAGTTTTGCGTCAGTTTGTGTCAAATAACAAACAAAACCTAACCTACTAACATCGAATTTGACATAGACTGACAATACACTTCAGTGCTGTCAACATGTGATTAAATGCTAATAAAGTATCGTTATGTTATTTTTCTTAACAACACTAGTGCTGTTAAATGCATCTTAACGCAACTTGCTGCTAAGGCGTTATTGTCATAATAACATAATAGGATAAAATAAAAGAATGAACGAAACCAGTTCCAAACATTAAACTAACTTCTAAACAATTGGTTTAAATGGCCATCCCTGATAATTTTTGAACATGTTTTGTAATAGCATTTTAAATTAGATGAAAATAAATCAATGTGTTCATATATTGCGTTGGAGTGTCGGGCTAGTTTATGCAATGGCGAATGCATAAGACTATTAGTTCTTGAAAACGGCAGATAAAATAATGTATTGTTTCTGCTGCCTGCTCTAGGCACACCAAAACTGAACATTTCAATTAAATGTAAATTGCCATCTATTTTCATATCGATGATCTTTTTGACAAAGGTTACCGATTTAATAAATCTTGTTTTTTCTAGAGACAATATATTATACTGACTTAATAATGTGCTATAAGATGTTAATAAAGGATAAAATCCAGTTAATCTAAAGCTTAGTATTTTTAAAAACCGTTTTTGGATACTCTCTATTTCGTCAATATAGCAAGCATATGACGGTGTCCACACTAAAGAAGCATATTCCATGATAGAACGAACATAGCAATTATAAAGTTTTATTAAAGTAGTGTTACGGAATCCTTTAGAGTTGCGCATTAAGAAGCCTAGCATTCTGCTAGCTTTATTTTTCATTGTGGAGATATGTTTTTGAAAACTCATTTTATTATCAAACAATATTCCTAGATCCACGGTCTCATACTTTCTATTTAGGTTTACACCGTTCATTACATAGTTGAAAGTAAATGGCTGGAGTCTCCTAGTATAAGTTAAAACAAAACATTTGCTGATGTTTAGAGGCAATTCGTTTTCATATGTCCATTCCACTAATCTGCTCAAATCCTCCTTTAATTCCTCGCAATCATCTGATGTTTTAATTTGTTTCCAGAGTTTAAGGTCGTCTGCAAACATCAAGCACTCCGAGTTGATAATACATGTTGGCAAATCGTTTATAAACATTAAAAATAGCAAGGGGCCTAATTTTGCACCTTGCGGTACACCAGAATTAACAACGTACTTTTTAGAGTTAGAGTTACCAAACACTACATATTGATTCCTATTACTTAGATAAGACCTGAATAGTTGAATGAGTTCTAAAGAAAAACCAAACGTTCGGAATTTTTTTAATAACAAAGCATGAGATATTTTGTCAAACGCTTTGGCGAAATCGGTGTATATCACGTCAGTTTGAATATTGTCGTTTATCGCTTCTGATACGTTTTGAGTGAATAGTAATAAATTAGTTTCGGTAGATCTATTGGGCGTAAATCCATGTTGGTATGGTGTTATCTTTGATTTTACGTGTTCAAAAATTCTGGTGTGTAATATAATCTCAAATACTTTCGAACAGGAACAAATCAAAGAAACTGGCCTGTAGTTCTTAATATCTGATTTGTCACCTGTTTTGAATATAGGACACACTTTAGTTGTTTTCCATATATCAGGATAGGCGCATGTTTTTATTATTAAATTAATAGTAGATTATGTTATTAGGAGTAAAAGTGATACTTTATGTGGCGAAGCTGAAGTTTATTTAGCCGAACGTTAGTGAGGCAAATAATTCAGCTAAGCCACATAAAGTCACTTTTACTCCGAATAACATATACTATTTTATCCGCAAACGTATTCAGGTAAATTTCAGGCTAGCACTGTACCCCTGCGCCAACCTCTGTTGTTCAGATAACGCGCAACTGTAATGATATATGAACATATAGTCTGTTCAGTAAACATAAAAACACAAAGTGGCCTTTGATTTCCAAAATTTCATAAGTGTACTTCTCAAAATGCATCTTTGTCTACGAATGTACTCACAAAAAGTTACCTCCTATCTGTCATAAATGTTGTAAATAACAACTTTTAAGATTTTATACAAATTCTGTGTTGGATACAATTGAGGTAGAGTTTACTAATAGGTATTTTTATTACATTTTATTAAACTTCAGGTGAGAATTTCTAGAAAAATATCTACTTTGACACTGACAATCAGAAATATTAATTGTCATTTTTTAAATCAAATCTGCCTGTACACAGGCGTGGAAACCTTTTCAAAACAAAATAGAGAATCCCTAGTACAAAAATTATATGCACATGCCAACTTCAAAAAACTTGAAATGTTTTTGTGTTTACTGAATGCCCTATACTGAATCACCCGTGCTAATAGCACACGGCCACAGCAGCTGTCACACCATAACCCACGGCGACAGATGCTCCGATCCGCTGCTTAAAGGTTTATTTAAATTAAAACTTTTTCGTACGTTTTTGAAAATAAAAACCGGCCTACGAACTAATTCTAAAAATTAGCAAAATTTTAAGCCATCATACAATTTAATCGGTCCAGTATCTTCGGAGGAGATGGCGAACAAACATAGAAAGAAAGAAAGAGAGCAATCATTTTGTGTGCTTAGGCAGATAAAGTACGCAAAAGTCGCTATTTTGTCTGCTTAGGCAGATAAAGTGACACTTTTACCTTGTCAATAAAGACAAATAAGTTGTCACTTTTGTGACGTTTGCGGATAAACATTATTAACAACGGATAAGTTAAACTATCCGAGCATGCCTTTATTATAAATGAAGGTATTTGATCTACGCCAACCGACCTCTTAGGCTTTAGCCTCTTAATAGCTGCATAAAGTTCTTCTAAAGAGATTTTATCAATGCTTAATGTATCTAACCAACCCACTTGATCTTCCGATAATGGAAAATCTAGATTAGGTTGCGTGTTTGCATATACCGATCTAAAATTTTCTGCAAATGCTTCCGCCGATTCCGCTGATGTTTTTAACAAGTTTCCATAAAATTTTAGCATAGGAATATTTAATGAGTTTCCTTCTTTCTTGTTTTTTAGAAAAGACCAAAAAACAGACGGATCAGTATTTATATTTTGTTCAATGTTATTAATATAACTACGATAAGCAATACTAATATCACGTTTGATTTCAGTTCTATATTTGATAAAGTTTAAGTGATAACTTTGCTGGCGAAACCTTTTCCATAACTTGTGATACCGAGATTTGGTTTTTATCTTTTTGACTATATCTTTGTTAAACCATGGCGGATATCTCTTTTTTGCAGGTTTAGACTTAGGAACTGAATTGTCCAATGCAATATAAAATAATCGATAATATTCCTCCACCATCGCATTTACATCTTTATATACATTTAAACTGTTCCAGTTTGTATCCCTGAGATTCAAGTATAGTTCATGAAAGTTTGCTTTTTGGTAATTATACTGTTCACCAGCAAAGCCACCGCGTAACGTGACTTCAGAATTAAAATAAATTTCAAGAGAAGGATGATGGCCACTTTGCTTAAGAAGCGGAGACTCACAGCCAGTTACTGTCATAGATAGGGATGCTAAAACGAGATCGAGAGTGCGACTGTTACTATTACGTACCTTGTTATATTGAGTCAGGCCGAAAAAATTAACAAAATTTACCATATCATTTTCCAGGACAGTAGATGCATTCGATAGGTCAGGATTCAGGTTCGGTAAATTAAAATCTCCAAGGAGGACCATTTGACCAGTGATAATCTGAAACTTATCGTATAGATTCTCAAAAAATACATTGTAATAGTGGCAAGGCGAAGAGGGGGGTATATAAACTGCACCTATAAATAATTTAGCATTCCCGTTATTTATCACTAACCATATATCTTCCAACTCAGTTTCCAAATCTGTTACACGTTCACAATAAATGTTGCATTTTATAGCAATAAGTACTCCCCCTCCTAACCTTGTCCCTGCAGCAAGATAATTCCGATCTTTTCTAAAGATAGTATATCTGTTGTCTAAAAGTTCACTGTCTAAAATGTTAGAATTTAACCATGATTCCACAATTACAATCACATCATAATTTTCCGAGAGAGCATTATTTAATAGCACATTTGTTTTGGTTCTAATTCCACCTGCGTTCTGATAGTATATACTTAGTTCAGTTGTATTAATGGACATCTTTAAAATCGTTTGTGGAATTTATCATAAATATTTTACTCTCCTCTTTAACTCGCATGAATATTTTACCATTTCTTGTCCATAAAAACTTGATGTTATTGTTTTTTCTATATTCTCCCGCTTTGCTAAATAATTGTTTATTTTGATTAGTTAAGGAATCATTAATAAATATGGGTTCGTTTATATCGACTGGGTTCTTATAGTTAAAGTTGTCTGGAATATGCCTTAGCCTTAAATCACGTTTCACCCGTTTTAACCGCAAAAATTCTTCCTTATCCATGCGTCTTACGAACTTTACAATTAATCCAGGTGGTTTGGAAGACTGTTGCGTTCTAGAGCCAAGCCTGTGGCATGCTCTAAGTCGGAGAATACGTTCAAATTGCTCGGTTATAGCGTAGATCAATAAATAACACTGGGTAAATATTTGAAATGAGATATACTGCTTTTAACTATATACATTGAAAATAGAAATAATATTGCACACTACGCGTTACTGCCAAAAGGGGTAGTTGCATCAACAGGGGTTGCTCCTGGTCGCCGGTGGGGCTACTGCGCGGAGGCGGAGCGGTCTGGTAGAATGCCCCGGCCTAGCGCACGTTACGCCTCTGGGCAATGTCCCGGAGTGGGTCGGCCGCGCATCAGCTGCTTCGCGCATCGACTTCGGAGCAAAGGTCGTCGGCCGCATGCACCAGGTGAGATTTGTTTACAATGGCTAGCTGCTGCGAACACTTCGGATTAGAAATGGTGTTTCAAGAACATACCTGCCGGCGTAGGAAGCTGCAGGAGTTCGCGTTCGGTGAGCCAAACTGGACCGGGGGCCGCCAGACGATTTGCCGGCTTTCGCGGCTCTAAACGATGCGGCGGTCGGACTCTCGGGAAATTCGCCGTTCAAGCGAATTTGCGGCTTCGACTGGATTGCGGCGGTGAGGAGATCCTTTTCGGAGGGCTTCAGGAATGCTCATAGGATGCTGGCGGTGACTCTTACAGGCAGGTTCCTTATCGCATAATCTCTGTATGCGTCCAGCCTACGGCGGCGGGCTGTTAATGACTTCCTGGTGCCTCACAATTCGGGCGAGTTAATACAGTTGAAATACGGCTTTCGAGAACGCAAATGTAATGCGCCCTCGGAACTCGAATGATCACGGACGGGACGGCGGCGGTGATCTCGTTCAGCGGATTACAGGAATGTTAGTTACAAATTCCGCGGTTTCGGCCTTTAACTAACAGCGGTTTGGTTACACGGGATAGGGGGAAAGCTAATTAGTAGCCACGGTTTCGGCCTTTAAATTAATGACAATTCGGGAACGGGTTTGATAAGGATCTCTAGGTTATCGGGGTGTTCTTGCAGGCAGACAGTAACCATACCAAACCCGCAAGAACTTTTATTTAGGCGATTTCTCCCTTGCTAAGACAGTAACCATACCAAAGCAAACGAGTGATCGCTCCGGGTAGATTAGGAGAGGTTTAGGAGAGGACTCGGGACAGAATCTCTTCCAGGTGGATTGGGAGAAGGCTTAGGGGAGAACCCCAGGATGGGATCTGTCTCAGGGGCTGCCATGTGCTCCTTTTTATACGTTCAGTGGCACCCGGTCGGCGCTCGTGCTCCCCACTCTGGCGGCGGGGGAAACACTCCTGCGCGCAAACGTGGCTTCCTGCGCATCGGCTACCGGCCCGCGCTATCGCTTCTTAGCGCGGTCTTGAGATGCAAACGATTGATAAGGCGGCGAATTAAATTCCCAATACGTTTCAAGTATCTTTAGAATTTAGATTCACAAGCGAAACGTTACAACAGGACGGAACAATCAATAATTAAAGTCATTGAATCTCATTATTATTAATTATTATAGAAGGTTAATTGTTGAACAAATACAAAGATTTATAATTTAATAAAAGGATTTGATTAGGGTAAACATATTTTGTAAATAATAAAATGGCTGATAAAAGAATTACACGAAAAACCAAGAATACCGAAGAGGAAAAAGGTGAAAGACAAGAAGAGATGGAAGTAGTAGCGAGTGGTGCCGGAGTAGAAGGTGAAAAGGTACAGCAAGAAGAAGGGGTACAAGGAGACCAGGTAAGATTACAGTTGCAAGAACCAACAGGAATATCAACTACAGATATTGAAAAGATAATGGCACTTATTACACGAACTGCAGAGGCAGCTCAGGAAACTAAAAGAGATTTACTACAGTCAATCAAAGAAAGTAAGAAAGAAGCTGAGGAAAGGGAAAACAGGTCAAAGAAAGAAGCTGAGGAAAGGGAAAACAGGCCAAAGAAAGAAGCTGAGGAAAGGGAAACAAGTCACAAGAACGAACAGCAGAGTTGAAGAAAGATTTACAACAGTCAATTGAGAAAAATGCTGAGGTAAGTAAGAAGGATGCAGCCTGTTAAAGAAAGAATTACTACAGTCAATTCAGCAGGATGCAGAAGAGAGAGAAAAAAGATTGCAGAAGTTAATTGAGGAAAAGGCTGAGGAAAGCAATAAACATGCAGAAAAGATGGAAGAAGCGATGAAGGAGCTGAAGGATGAATTTTATAAGATTCAGATCGAAAATAAACAAGAACTGCAAATGCAAATAAATAATATTTGTTCAAAATTAGAAAAGTATAAAGATGAAGTTAAGAATGAAATACGACAAGAAAGGCAGGAAGAAAATAAACAGCTAGAAGACACTTTAAAACAAACCATGGGAGAAAGGTTGGAAAAGAATCAAGAAGAACTAGAAGGAAAACTAGAAGGGATGAAGTCAACGATAGAAGACACAATAGAAGGACAGAAAGAGCACATGGATGAAAGAGTAGATCTAACGATTTCAAGATCTATTAATGGTTTGTTGAAATAAAACCACTTGATGCTAAGGTCGACGTTTCGATATTTATTTGTATCATTATCAAGACCTAAAGAGAGGTTTACAGATAAGAAGCGTTGTTTGCACAATGTAATTAGTTAAGATCTTACCTAACAACTTGTGGTACAGAACCAGAAAGGCACATGTAGTTCACAAAACATGTGACCAGATTTCAAATTTTAAATTTACAAGAGCAGCACTGAACGAAGCAGCATATCACACAACAAAAGTAATGCTAGATTTCCTGTCACCAGGTTACATGTTAAAAATTCACAAATACATTTAAAATTTATTAATTACTACAATTTTTATTGGCTTTAAGCCATAATGGCCGTCAAATTGATAAAATTGTTTAAACCCGACAAGGAATGCAAGAAAGTTATAAACTTTGCAGATGACAGTTTTGGGCCGCGCATGTGCCTTAGATCGGCGTCAGTAGTATACCAGGGACGTTCAAAATGGAAAGGCACTGTTCGCTGGCACAAGAAGGAAATTTATGAAATTTTATTAAATGGTAAATTATTTATTTATGGGAATGAAAGATATATTATAAGGAGATTGAAACAGGTTAGGTTGAGAATTATTGACCCCCGATTCTAACCAGGTTGGGGAAAATCTAAAGAAAAATCGTTATTGGACATGGCTAATAGGAGGTGATATGAAACACTGAGGTTGTCAATGTCTGTTTTTGAATTGAGGGTGTTGTTACTGCCAAAAATGTGGCACATTTCAATAAACAAACGATGGTTACTATTAGATTCTGTTGTAATGATTTTGGCATTATCAAAATCCATCTCATGACCTGTACTGTTGACGTGACTAGCTAAAGCACAGGCTTTGGGTTTTACACGGGAATCACTTTTGTGCTGGATAATCCTAGCTTTCAACCTCTGTGAAGTTTGCCCAATATAGGTGGACTGGCACCCATTACAATTTATCTGATAGATGACATTTGGGGTTAGCATAATTGGAGTTTTATCTTTCAATTTGGAGAAACAATCTTTTATAATATGGTGGTGTTTATCTGCTATTATTATGTGATTAAATTTGTGGAAAACCCTTTTTATTATGTGGGATAGCCCTTTGATGTAAATGAGACTTTTGTACATAGGGGGTTTGTCGTCCCTGTTTACAGACCTATCAAGAGGAGTGGCCCTGTTAATCGTATTGGAGAATAAAATGGAATTTAATAGTGAAATTGGATAATTATTTAATTTAAGAATGTTAATTAATTTATTAAGATTGGTCTTATGAAAATCTGGGTGTGAGATCGTAAGGATTCTGTGTTTAAGACCTTTTACGACATTAAGTTTGTGTCGAATGTTATGTATAGAATGGAAATTCAAATACCGATCAGAACTGGTGGGTTTGACGTACCAGTCAAGTTTGATCACGTTAGATGCAGTTCTGATGATCAAAGTATCCAAGAAGGGAACCGATCTATCCTTCTCTCGCTCTACTGTGAATTGAATATGTTAATTGAAGCTATTAAAGACACTCAACACATTGTCGACCTCGCCACCCGGTACTGCGCACACTATGTCATCAACATACTGGTAAAGAAAGGGAAATTGGAAAGCCAATTTAGGGGTACATTCTTTTATTATGGTATTAACAATGATTTCAGTAAGAATTGGTGAAAGGGTCGAACCCATTGGGGAACCAAAAATTTGTTTGTAAAAACTATTATTAAATGAAAAGTATGTAGAATCAAAAATGAATTTGAGTAAATTGATAAATTGTGGTTTTGGTATGCTGGTAAATGGATCTATCAGATTCCAATTATTTTCAACTACCTGTATCACTATATCCAAAGGGATATTAGTGAAGAGTGAGACCACCTCTTATACGGCCTTCCAAAAATTCATAAACCTGACATACCCTGTCGTCCCATTGTGTCATCAACACAATCTCCGGATAAGAACATTTCTAAATATCTAGCAGAAATACTAGGGAAAGCTTTCCTAGAGTACAATAGCTACCGAATTAAAGACAGTTTCGCTTTCAGCGAAAAGATTAATAATTTCCTTTTACCTCCTAATTTTGAAATCATTTCATTAGAATTTTGATTATAACCCCGATCTCGTAAACATATGGAAACTGCCCGACCTTTTGCAAAAAGGAAAAACTACTGTGCTACTGGTCTATTACGTTGGTTAACAAAAAATAAATGTAAATACAATTTTACATTCAGTTCATTAAGCATTTTTGATACCTTAAATCATTATACTGCGTAGTAGGTAAATAATACAAGAAATTATGTAATGATGAAAAAGGAATTTATTAACATCCTGTATACAAAATAAACAAAACTAAATGTATGACATGTTACAGCTACAAAAGACAAAGAAAATGAAATGAAGTGTATGTATTCCACTTTCAGTCCATTAAAAATTTATGAGAAAATTATAGTAAAATTAATGTAGCGTTTTTGCCTCCATGGCACTCTTACAAACCTTATTATTATTTATTATTACTAATATTTCGAAAAACTGGTTACTAAAACATAAAGTGTTATACATTTATGTAATCAGAAACAAAATCTACTTTTAAAGAAAAGAAAATCCAATATGGCGTCCATAAGAAAAAAGTTGGCTATCGATTTTTCGATATATTAAGCGCTAGAGCAACTGTAATATCTTCTAATTCCTGTTGAAAAGTGTTTCTATACTTTTGCAGTTAAAATGGCTAAATGATTGGTTTTCTAACAAAAAAATAAAAACCAAAATTGGAATTTTAATTTTTGTCGATATTTGGAAAACTAGAAATGATAGGTTAAATTTATTTTCAGAATATTAATCAGCACAAAAATACGCAACATTTCCCTAATTCAATAGACCTCTAATCTCAAGATAACCGAGAGTCCCATGCTTAAGCTCGAAAAACGCACCCCCTGTATATTCCTTTCGTCCTTTAGCGGTTATGCTGTACATACTGCATCATTTTTCCATAAAAAATTACTCAGTAATATTTGGTAGTTTGTTTGAGAAATGAAACATTATTCTGTAGTCCAATTGTGCGATTTATTTTTGTTGAACTTACCTTTTTTATAAAGTTGGTGCGTGTCAGAAATTATGCCATTGTTTCCTTATTGTCGGACACACTTAAATGTACAGGAAACAGGCACGAACTATTTGTGACAATCATAGTTATATTTTTTATTCAACTAAATAACTATATTATTAATCTTTTTGTTGTGAAATCGCCTATCCAATAGCCGGCTAGTAACAACCCTCAATTCCGTTAAGCAGCTTTTTCTACAGTTAAATACCTACCACTAGATTGACTACAACGTCCTAAATAAGGGACTCTTACAGTAATTTTAAATCTAAAATTTTCTGATTACAGTAATCTTCTTAATTGCTTTCTATGCGCACAAGAGCTTGCAAATAATAATGGGTATCAAATGAAGCCAATTAACACAATTTACACATTTGGTTAACTACAGTGTTTTCTTCCTCATCAAAATACTCAATATGCATTAACGATTTGTCTCATTAATTGCTTTCTGACCACACGGTAAAAACTTGCAAATAACAATGGATACCTAATGAATTCAATTATTAAGATTACCAATTTTAGGTGTACTACAATAACAAAAACAATAAGAATGAAAATATTTGTGAGATTAATTGTGCAACAATTAATAAAATACCAATATTGCAAAAACTAAAAGATAATCTAATGCAGCGTTTTGAAAGTTTGGTGGTAAAATTTTCTTGCATGTAATAATTCCACCGCCCAAACGCCTGGCGCCCAAACGCCGTCGAACAATCGCCGTCGCCCAACTGCCGGCGCCCAAATGTCGCGTACCGCTTCTTACTACCTTGTGTTGTACTCCTCTTTCTGTTAGAGCTTTCCATATGCCTTTCCTATTTATCCTATCTAAAGTTTTTTCAAGCTCTATGAAGTATTCATGTATGTTTCCTGCTTCTCCCATTGTTTCTTCACTTCATATATTTGTCGCAATATAAAGAAGGCATCTTGGACTCCTTCGTTTGGTTTAAATCCGTATTGATTATTTTTCAGTGTTCCTTCTGTTTGTGTCCATATTTATTTTGCAATATTCTCACTTTTGCTACTGTGCTAAGCAGTGTATCTCCTCTGTAGTTTCGGCAATCCGTCTCCTTTTTACTTTCTTTTACAATAAAGGAAGTATTGGATTCACCCCAAAAATTCGAAATTGAGTTTTCAACAGATCTTCACGTTTTAGAGCCCCCTGATCCCAAAAAAACATATTTTTTTCATTGGTCTGTCTGTGTATCTGTGTGTCTGTGTGTCTGTCTGTGTATAGAATACCTCAAAAACGGAAAGAGGTTGTTATATTAATTTTACTCCATTCAAAACAACTGGTCGATTCATTGTTCCATGGAGCCGACCCTGCCTAAAGGCCGACCCTGTATCTTAAAGCTACATTTTAAATTTTATTTGGCCCAAACGCTAACGCGTCCCGAGCTGCGGAATTTTTCCCTGTAAGCATTTTCCTTTAACGCATAAAGCGCGCGGTTGTTGCAACCGTCGGTCGCCAGTACCCACATAAATCAAATTCTTTATTTCAAGTAGAAGCGAAAACAGTCCTTGAAGCCTTAGGTTATCTTTCAAGCAATTCAGCGCTCGAAGTTCTCGAAAATTGGTCGTGTAATTCGATACCTTGGGATTTAATGCAACAGCAAGACATTTCTTCTAGAATGTTCCAAGGCCGCTCCCGCTTACCCATAGGGTACGCAGCGAGCTTCGTTATTGCACAACTTTGTGAGAATTGGTGCAACGTTGAGACAAAGGATTTCCTTCAGGGGCTGCGAGAAAGAGAGAACTTCACGGTAGCGGGGGCAAATTCTGGGCTCTTTGCGTACCATTTTTGATTTTAGTTAGTTAGTTCAGCTTAGACCCCGATAATAGTTGGTTTACTGCAACTCAAAGTTTTCGGTAGCGCGGGCTAAGGGCGATGTTTCGTTAAGCGGTTTCAAATTATTGGCGAGGCGCCTTCTATCGGCTTTTGCCCTCCAGCAAGGAGTGGAAAAGCAAGTTGCACCCTTTTGCACATTCAACAAAGGTGTCCTCATAAGCCTACAATACTTTTCATATCAGTGGAAAAAGTTTCGGCAAATCTGTTGCGAATTCTGTGAAGCCGTGTTAAAGTTCGAAGTTACCCGTCGCCCGCCGTTGGCTGCCATCCTTCTTCGTGGGGTAAACCGACCCTCTGGCCCTCCGCACCGAATTGGCCCCTGTACAACCCTTTCGTTCCCATTTGGGGAGCCCGCTACACCTCTGCAACGTCTCACCGGCCTTCGCCGAGGCGGAATTCGTAACTATCGCCAACCCCAAATAACGTGCTTACAGCTATCAGGTAGGAGCTATGTATTACTCCAATTGTGTTCTTGTGCCTAATTAAGTTGCGACTATATTTGTTATGTGTTTTCCGGGAGTTCGTAAATATTGCGCCCGTTCACTTAAAGCTTAAGCTTATGTTTTGATTTGCTTGTTGTTAACCAGGGGCTTCACCCCTGTTATCTATTTCGTTTTGTCCGCTGTGTAACCACATATTTAGACCATAAGGTAACTCTGCGGGGGAACCCCTTTTATATTAATGTAGGGTGTGTCTTTTCTTTTTTATTAAGCTTGAATTCACCTCTGGGTGATTACTATCAATGTAAAGATTTGTGTAAACTTTAATTCTTTAAATAATAAACCCATTGAAGTCAATTTGATTATTTGTTGAGTTCTGAACCCCTTCTGGGTCATTAATTAATCCAGTGTGGCAAAGGCCGAGTGTAATTTGCAATGTAAAGCTGAAAGTACGCCTTTTTGATAAGCAAGCCCCAAGCCCTGGGCCATTCAGTGTTCTTTTGTTATTCTTTAGTGACGGTGGCCTTGAAGGTAAGTGATTTAACGACAAGGTCACCCGGCTACTCGGAGGAGGCTTGGTGAACAACAGGCGGAGGTGTTCAGCAACGTACTTGGAGGACTTCTACATAGGCTACGTGTTTTGTTCTTGGTTCTAGACACGTCAGCCACCCCTAATCAGAACCAAGTGGCGCTCAGGCATTTCTTTTTCTGTTAAGCAATCCATCAGGGTAAGTGCCGCCGGTTTTTCTTTGAGCTTTCGAACCACGCCTTCCCGACTGAGTTAAGTGCGAGTAATCGGAGCAACAAAATCTGCTCCAGCACATTAAGATCTGTGTTCTTTTTAGTAAAGCCGGCGAACGCTGTAGTTTGTACCCGTTTTTGAACAATCAATACGACCTATGTCGATATGATGAATTAATACCGTAACAAGGTATGGCGTTGAAACTTCGAAGCCGAACAACTCGGCGCCGCCATCTCGGCGCGGGGCCAGCTCGGCGCCGGGACAACTCGGAGCGAGGCCATCTCGGCGCCGAATTCAAATTTGCAGACTACATTGTGCACTACGTAAGAATATTGTTATCAAAAAATAATAAATAAAGTGATCGCCAAAAAGCTGTCATCAAATGAAAAAAAATATTGAGAATTTCTTGGAAAATCAAACACTGACGACCAGAGGTGGTTGCAAAGTGATTACAAATGAGCCAAACAAAAGTTGTCACATGACTTCCGTTATCAGTAAAATTTTAGGTTTTTTTTTTAAATAATTACGAAGCATGCATTTACTAGTCAAGATAGAGACACATTTTACGAAAAAAAGTTTTCTGGCCTTGAGATTGTTCAGTCAGCTAAAACTACCCCACAATAAAAAATCTCATTGAAATCTTGATTAAATTCCGAAAAATAGCACTTTTTGGATTTACACAATTTTGAAAAACGCCATTTTCTAAGTAAAGTGCTTTTTATATGACAAATATTTCTTTAATGTTTATTTTCCAAATCAAAGAATTTTATTTTTAACATTTTTTATTATTATGAAATAAAAAACTTTTTGAAAAATGTTTGTTTTTCCATAGCCGTCTTTGTTAAAAGTAAAATTCTTTGATATGGGACCTAAACATAAAAGATCATGTGAGAGATCAAAGTTGGCAGAGGATTCTGAAATTTGGTATAGGAACCTAGATGTTGATTCTAAACAACTTCTCTTAATAACTTTTTGTCGTATTTGCTACATAAAAGACGCGCTACTCTACAGTAGTAGTTATTTACCTAGCAAGTTCGTAATTTTCCCGAATGAACACTTTGTTTGCAGCACGACCGAAGGGAGTGCTGCATGTAATGCGAATTCGGGAAAATTTTTCCCGAAGGAGTTAGGAACATTGTTTTTTGAAACGAATAACTTAAAATATTTTAAAAAATTAAAAAATTATTATTTAGTGTTTTACTAATTTACTGAGTTGACAGCACAAACACTAAACTTTTATACCTATCCTACGCACCTGTTAGTTTTTGTTGACGTTCACAGCGCCTCTGGTGTTTGCAGGCGCAATTAAACCAACGAGGGACAATGCTCTATATAATAAAGGAGAACGATCCAGACGTATGTGTCCCGAGGGCTCCCTTGGAGAGGGGCAGAACCCCAAGGGCCCCCTTAGAGATGGCGGAGCCCCGAGGGCCTCCTTGGAGAGGGGCAAAGCCCAAGGGCCCCCTTGGAGAGGGGCGGAGCCCCGAGGGCCCCCTTGGAGAGGAGCGGGGCCCTGAAGGACCCCTTGGAGAGGAAAGCCCCAACGACCCCTCTTGAAAATGGGCGGAGCCCCGAAGGTACCCTTAGAGATGGGCGGAGCCCCGAGGGCGGCTTTGGAGAGGCGCGAAGCCCCTATAGCCCCCTTGAAGAGGGGCGGATCCCCAAGGGCTCCCTTGGAGAAGAGTGGAGCCCTGAAGGACCTCTTGGAGAGGGGCGGTGCCCCGAGGGCCCGCTTGAAAATGAGCGAAGCCCTGAGGGTCCCCTTGGAGAGGAGCGGGGCCCTGAAGGAACCCTTGGAGAGGGGCGGAGCCCCGAGGGCCCTCTTGGAGAGGAGCGGGGCCATGAAGGACCCCTTGGAGAGGGGCGGAGCCCCAACGACCTTTTTTGAAAATGGGCGGAGCCCCGAGGGCCCCCTCGGAGAGGGGCGGAGCCCCGAAGGTCCGCTTAGAGATGGGCGGAGCCCCGAGGGCGGCTTTGGAGAGGGGCGAAGCCCCTATGGCCCCCTTGAAGAGGGGCGGATCCCCGAGGGCTCCCTTGGAGAAGAGTGGAGCCCTGAAGGACCCCTTGGAGAGGGGCGGAGTTCCGAGGGCTTGCTTGAAAATGAGCGGAGTCCTGAGGGCCCCCTTGGAGAGGGGTGAAGCCCCGAGGGCCCCTTTGGAGATGGGCGGAGCCCCGAGGTCTCCCTTGGAGGGGGGCGGTGCCCCAGAGGCCCCTTTGAAGATGGACGGAACCCCAAGAGCCCCCTTGGAGATGGGCCAACGTAATAAACCTAAAACTGGTGGTAAATTGAATAGAATAGACGGCCCAATAGCGCGCGCAGCCCCGTTTATTATAAAAATTTACAAAAAACACAATTCCCCTAGTTTTTGTTCAAAAGTACAAAACACCTCAGTGCGGGAAAAGTAACTTTCGGCGTATCGGGAATGACCGGGAAATATGAATTTTGAAGTCATGAGTACAAAAAATAGTTTTTTTGAAAACTTTCAAGGCATATTTGATTTTTTAAAACTGAAATGCTATTAAAAATTTGCTTTTAACCAAGCAGGGCTGAACCCCAAAAAATGAAAATTTAAATCGAGAATTTTTTACCTTTTACAAGAGTCGTTTCACCTATCCGGGGACACACTGTATATACAGGGTGATTTTTAAGTTGATTCTTTCTTTTTGCCAGGATATAAAGCTAAAAAAAGTAAGCCATTTACCACTTTTGCAAAATATCAAAACTAACGGAGGTACAAGGTGTTAAAGTTTCAAAGTATGAACTAAAATTACTTAACGAAAATTAAACTAAACTTAATCTAACTTAAATGATCAAAATTATCAGCATTCGCTTCTACACACACATTCCGTGTATAAGAGCGATGCGGCAGAGGCATTTTGACGACACTCCCAGTAAATAATAAGCATATTCACTCATTCATTATTTTCATAAACATGAGCCATTATTGCAGCAATAACATTAAGAAAATTACAATGGAAAACTACTTGACAGATCATTGCTTGACAACAGAGATAAACAAAAATAAAATTGTCCAGCCGCCTTTGCGCCAAAGTTTAGTTTTTAATTTGAAACTTTAACACCCTGTACCTCTGTTAGTTTTGATATTTCGGAAAAGTGGTAAATAAAAAAATACTTATTTTTTTAGCTTTATTTCCTGGTAAACGGAAAGAATCAACTTAAAAATCAACCTGTATATAAATATATATATAAAAAAATATTGGTAATGTTTACATTTCACTTTATACAGGATGACAGCTTGTCCGAAAACCTATTTAGCCCGTATTGGATATATTGACTGATTTTTACTTAGTTAAAAGTGGCGTTTTTCGAAGTTTTTCGGAAATTAAGCAAGATTTCCATACGATTTTTATTATGTGTAAGTTTTAGCTAACTCAACAATGTCAAGGCCAGAAAACAACTTTATTTCGTAAATATTGTCTCTATCTTGGATAGTAAATTCATTTTTTGAAATTATTTTTAAAAAATGTTGAATTTTACTGATAACGGAAGTCACGTGACAACTTTTGTTTGGCCTATTTGTAATCACTTTGCAATTACCTCTGGTCGTTAGTGTTTGATTTTCCGAGAAATTCTAAATATTTTTTTTTATTTGATGCCAGCTTTTTAGCGATCACTTTATTTATTATTTGTTTATAATAATTTTCTTACGTAGTGCACAATGTAGTTTGCGAATTTAAATTCCGCGCCGAGTTGGCTGGCGCCGAGATGGCGGCGCCGAGTTGTCCTAGACCCCAATAAACTTCATATATAAGTTTTGTGTACTATGTAGATGCGATAGCTTTTGAAGAAAATCGCATAACCGGAAGTAGGTGTTTACTCTTGTGATTTTTCAGATTTTTTCGATTTTTTCAAAAACGGCTCTAACAATTTTTTCTAACTTTACATTTTATTAAACTTTTAATGTGCATTGATGTGAGATAGGTGATTTTCCGGTTGAATACTTCTAAAATGGGTTTTTTTTTGTTTTTTCTTCTATTTGTTTTTATTAACTCCTATTTTAAATAGAACACCCGGTGTATTATTACATTTTTGAATTCAGCCTATAATTCTATAGAATATTTGTCTCTTGAACTAACACTCTATTTTGAACCGTTTTTGTAAAATTTGTAATTTTTTAAAATTTTTGACAAATGCTTAAAAATTTAAAATCAAATTTTTGGCTAATTATAAGATCACTGTAAAAGGAAGTTGTGTGCGTGTATCACACCAGATTTTTTGAAAATGGTTTGGATTATTTCCATTTTCCAATCCTCTTGTGCTTCTCCTGTTTTCATTACTCTGTTACGGTTGTCTCTGATTAGTTCTGTTGCTTCTTCTGTTATTTGGTCATGTTCAGGAGATTTTCCTGCATTTGTCTTTCTGTTTGCTTCTTCTACTTCTTCTTTCGTAATGTCACCTTCATAGTTTCCTTCTTCTGCTCTTCTTGTATTTATGATATTTTATTTCTTCTAAGGCCTTTCCTTCTAGTAGCCCTTTTAAAATATTGTCGCAACCAATCCATTATGTGTTCCCATTCCGTTTGTTTTGGGAAGCTTGGATATATTTTCTGAAATAGAAACAATGAAATTAAATTGATGAGAAGATCGTGGATGAACATTAAATGTGTGGCCAAACGCATCATTATATGGCCTCACGCTTCAATCAGGAACATGATGATCATAATTATCTGGAGCAATAGCCGAATATCTATAAAGGAATGGACTGAGATTAAATATTAGTATTTCCAATATTTAGTCAAAAAGTACAAGACAACACATAACCTAACAAAATATAAAAATGGAAAGATGCCCAATATACTTGGCGTGTCTGCGATGTGTGTACTGATGAGTAAGGAGACCTATTTTCCCAGGGTTGTGCTTCTAAATTCTCTTCTTATAACACGCTCTCGAATTCGAATGAAAACTTTCTTCATTTGATCCTAAGGTAAGTTGTTCCCACCTTTCATCAATACTCAAACCCGTACAGCGGCGTTGACGTCCAACGAGGCGAGTCACCAACGTGAAAGGTTGACTGCTCCCTGTGTTACCAAATTATACACATTATGGACAACAACAATACTTATTTTACTTTGAAAACAAAATCAATTAACATACACGAACATATACATTGCTGTGATATTATTAATGAATGAATAATAATTGATTTGTTTGATTACGTTTGCCGAAACATTTTAGTACCTGCCTTTGAATGAAACTAATTACCATGTGCACACGTAAAAAATTTTCAACAATCACAAATTATATGAGACTTCTGTTTTACACACGTAGCAACTCAGGGTTTATAAAATACAACACAAAATATCAAAATGCTTAGTGCGTTCATGGAAGTAAACAATAATAAAATTATTTGTGGATCGAAAATAGAAAATTGTTTTACTAATAACTCTTTCAAACACCCATTTTCGCCAGCTTAATTATCAGAATAAAGCTCAACATTACAATAAAATACGCGAGCTAAAGAAAATTGAACACTTAGCACAGAATAATTTTACTAACTTGTTTCTCCACGCCACTGTCGACCCCCTCTCTGAAATCTGCAACTATGCGACGCTGCTTTTCAAATGACTCCAATATGGCTGCTGGCTTGAACACGAACAAACACAAATTCTTTCGAAGTAGCAGTACTCGTATTATTGCACCAAAAAGTAATAAATTAAGTACTACACTTGAATTAGAACTCCGTACGTTCACAAATGACTAATAATAATAAGTAAACGTTTCAAAACAAATTACACAGATACGCCAGGTCAAAATACATAACCTCAAAAATGACCGACAACGGGTGCGAACTACCCCGTCGGATAAAAATAATTATGTCCCCGGAATTTCGGCGTTCTACTCTTTTATACCTGTGGAAAAATGTTAGGTGAAGGGTTAAATCTACGCCTCTAATTGACTAAAACTGAAGTCACTTAAAAAAAAACAATGAGAATCTTAAACAAATTTTAATCGCTAATTACAAAGATTCGTTTCCTAATTGTACAAACAGCTTACACAATCTCACATCAACGCAAAATTAATTACACCATTATCTTCAACATATTTCGGTGCACAAATATCCAAAATCTCAAACAGATCCGTGCTGGCCTCGTGTCGAACAGTTTTTAGCATGAGTTGCACTTCACCCCGCACACAACTCAGATACGATGTCTTAAAGGTGGTTCCACGGCCCTACTGCACGTGTGTGAACGATATCTACGATGTGGAAATGGAATTAACGAAGATCCACCTACATTGGTCGACGTGATGTGTGCATTTTGCAATTTTGCAGGAAGCCGCTGTGCCCCACAGCTCTGATAGCGGATGGAGGCCCTATTACGTCCAACAGCACTTCCTACAAGTATGTCCATGCTTTATACACTGCACGAACCTCTCTGGAGCATGTCCGGTGACATAATTTGGCTCATAACAGCTTTACTGTCTCTGGAACGTATGTTCATAGCTTTAATGTGCACAATATCCAATTTTCTCTACTTGCAGGCCCCTATTTTTTAACACACACATGCTCTTCAGCTACCACCCTTGAATTGTACAGTTGCGGCCCAAATTTGTGTTGCCGACAGCCCCCGGCTCACATCCGACCTCAGACCGATTGCAGTTTCAGCGTGCACCAACGACTCAATCTGCTTTGCCAGTGCACTGAATGTATAACGTTCAGGTGTTCTTGCCTGGTTTTATATGCACTTTTAATCGTAACTACACAACCTGTTTAGTTTTTAAAACGATCTTTAAAACGCACACTGAGTCGTACATAAATTTGCTCAAATTATCTTATTCTGTGCTAACTATTGCTAATATGTGGCCCTATACGTTTGTTGGCTCTTTTTGTGGCATAAATGGGATCTCTAGGTGAATTTTGACCTGGTTTTGCCAAAATACAACCCCGCATTTTGTCGGCAGTCAACGAAAGAATCTCGAATTTACTTGTTGTTGTGTGAAGTGCATTTTACATGTGTGCCCAAATTTAATCAACTGTGAGTTGTATGGCTACTGTATACAAGCATCTCCTATATTTTACTTGTGAAACAATTTAGTGCCTTAAATGTGACTATTTACAACGGTCAAATGAATTCTACGGTAAGGAATATGTTTGTATCAACAAATTTTCCTTGGGCAAATTAAACTTTTGTTAGTTACTCATTAAATCACTTCATTAAATCTCCACCGTACAACCGAATATCACAGCAACACATATGTAGCAAGTATACAGTTATACATAGATTGCGCAATTACAACGCTCTAAACTCTACCAGTTACACGAAAATGCTTTGTCAGTGCAGATTATATTATACGTATAGTCAGGTGCGCTCATTAAGTAATTCCCAGTCCATCGCTCCAGAATCTTTAGTGATAAGAAACGTTATATAAGCTTATTTTTTTAGTTGAACAAGTTTCGTAAAGTGCAATTGGCGCAGTCGGTAGGATATCAAAAATTGAAGACAACATTTACTTTATTATTTTGTGTTTTTTTATTATAGTAATTGGCATTAACAATCAGAATTAATTACAATAAATTCTATGAGTTAATTGTATGAAATGAGTACAGTCTTGCAGAGATGAGCGCCCAGTGGTGCGATCTCGGTTTTCCTTTATGTTGGGGTTTGGGGGTGGTTATTTTGTCTTTATTCTTCTGTCAGGTTCCACGGCCATTTGCGTTTCAATCTTCGGATGGTTGGTTGTTGCGTTAGCGGTGTGATTATGTCGTTGGTATGTCCTAGGAGTCTCTCGTGATGGCTAGCAGCTCGCTGTCTAATGTGGAGGCCCAGGTATCTAGCGTTGTCTGCTTGTGGTATAGGAACGTTGTTTAAAGTTACAGGTGGACGATCACTATGTCCTGTTGTGAACGTTATATGGGTAAACTTCGTTTCGTTGACTTCTATTTTCCATTTGTGCAACCATTCTTCTAGAGCATTTAGACCTTCTTGCAAATGGGTTCCTGCAGTTTGAGGATCTTCATGGCATGCAAGTATGGCAGTATCATCTGCAAATATTCCCAGTGTTGCGTTTGGCGTAGCCGGCATGTCTGCACTAAACAAGAGGTATAGGACTGGACCCAAAACACTGCCCTGAGAGACACCAGCAGTGATTGGGTGTAATTGTGAAACTTTATTTCCAAGTTTGGTCTGGAATAATCGGTTTGATAAGTATGATTTTAGCAGAAGATAGTATTGGTGAGGAAAAATATGTTTGATTTTAAACAGCAGTCCATTATGCCACACATGGTCAAATGCTTGTTTGATGTCTAAGAAGATTGCTGAACAGTACTTCTTTCTATTGAGTGATGTTTGAATGATATTAGTTATTCTATGACACTGTTGTATAGTGGAGTGCCTTCTCCTAAACCCAAACTGGTGGTTTGGAATCCATTCGTCTAATATAGCAGCTTCGTTTATTCGTTTTAGTATTAACTTTTCAAAAAGTTTCGATACGACGGGTACCTAGTAAGCTGATTGGGCGATAAGACTGAACTTCGTTTGGCGGCTTTCTAGGTTTTTGGATTAGGATAATTTGCGCAAACTTCAATTGCAAGGGCTAATAGGTTAACCGTAGCATTGCGTTAAACAGTGCTAGTAAGAATTGTTCCCCTCTTCGTGGTAGTTGTTTGAGTACGACGCCCGTTATTAAATCGTAGCCTGGCGCTTTTGTATTACTTAAGAATTTTTTAGTTGGGAGGGATAGTTGCAACGGTGCATCAAGAAAGTTGTCAACGTCTTCATTAGTCTCATTGGAGTTAGGTATAAATACCTCCGCTAAATGTTGGGCAAATAGTTCAACTTTTTCTTTTTCTGACCTTGCCCAAGTTCCATCATTTTTACGTAATGGAGGAACTTGTAGTTGAGGTCTCTTGAATCCCTTAGTAGCTTTCCTAATACTATAGTCATCTTTGGATGGGCTACTTACGTAGTTCTGAAATGCTTCCTTTCTTGTCTCTGTCATTTTCTTCTTAAGCTTGTTGGTAAGTTGATTGTATGCAGTTTTGTCGTGGATATTACGTGTACGCTGCCAGACTGCCCTAGCCTTTTTTTCCTTTACTAGTTCGCATATTTCTTTTAGAACATTAGGTGGGTTACGATTTTGGTCAATCAGTGGTGTTGCACTCCACGCTGCCTCTTGTATTGTCATTATAAAATGTTTTACTGCACTTTCTAGCTCTTCTGATGATTTTAATCTCACGTTAGTATCTATGCATTCATGCACATACTGTTTAAACTTATCCCAATCAGTTCGACTATTACAAAGTACTGGCTTGGGTTGTTTGATTATTGTGGTGCTGATGGTAGCAAGTACTGGACTATGATCTGAAGGTAGATCATAGCTAGGAGATACATCTACATAATTTCTTGAAATGCCAGCAGCGATGTAAAAATCTAATAGATCCGGAATCTTGTTTACATCGGTTGGCCAGTATGTTGGAGTGCCAGTTGAGATATATCCATAATTGTTGTCCGTAATGAGTTTATCAAGTTGTCTACCTCTTGTAGTTATCAATCTAGAGCCCCATCTCGTATGCTTACAGTTAAAATCGCCGCCAACTAGAAATTTCTGACCGAGTGAATTGAAGAAGGGTTGTAATATGTCCTTGGTTAATTTATGTTTTGGAGGACAATATACAGCAGCTATCGTGAGTGGGCTAGGAAGCTTACTGACTTCAATAACTGAAGCTTGTAGGAAGGGTTCTTCGTACTTCAGAAGTTCATGATGTACAATTGTGCCACGAATAATAATAGCCGCACCACCATGGGCTGTGTTGTCCGGATGTTCAGTGTCGTAGATGTTGTAATGAGGTATTTTTATAAACGTCCTTGTTGTGAAATGAGTTTTCAGATATGAGTAGGATATCAATATTATTCATTTTAATAAAGACTTATACCTCTTGTTTTTTGTTTTGAAGGCCGTTGGCGTTCCATAATGCAATTTGTAAGAATTTGGCCATTAATTAACTAGTTTGGTAATCGCTGTTTTGTTGTAGCAATTGATTAAACATTCTCTTGAATTCAGCAAGGAATTGCGTAAGGGTAAGGTCATTTGATGTTTGTTGTTTATTTGCTGCTATGCGGTTATAGGTAGTGACTGGTGTTTTAGTGAAATCGTTTGTTGTTGGCAAAGGAGGAAAATCCCTTATATTCGATTTATATTGAGCATGTTGTACCTTTGCTTGTTGTTGTTGCCGATTTGGGTGAATCTTGTTTTGTAAATCTTTGTAGGCCATACATCCTATGTAATTTTCCGGATGCGAAACTTTGCATAATGCACACGTGGCTGGAGTGTCCCTAGTTTTAGCGCACGTTTTGGAGTCATGGTTTCCACCACCTTCAACACACGCATATGGGCGAATGCAGCATGATTCGGTGTGATTGTAATTTTGGCATCTTGTACATTGAGCCAAATTTGTGTTTTTCTTAGGCGGTTCCACAGATATTTTTAGGTTTTGCAGATATAGCAATTTATATATTATTGTGTTAATTTGGCCATTCGAAAAACTACCTTTAATAAAACATCTGTAATCCGAAAATGGGAACAAGATTCGTCCACATTCAAGAGCCAGAGCCTTCCATCAACAATCCAGAACTCCATTAACCTCAAATCGCCCAAATGAGCATAACAACGTAGATCAGCCCTCCGGAAATCAAAAACATTTATGCCGCAAGAGATGAAAACGCCTCGGATGAGCTTCGCTGGTTCCAGTCACGTACTCAAAGAAAATGACTATAATCACAGCAATATTAATGTAAGACAAACTTTATTAGCAAGTTAATGCAAAAGTGGCTTTATTTACTACATGTAACAGCTTACTTTGCAGCACAAATTGTTAAAACAATAACTACTAGCATTAAGCAACTAATAACAGAATTCAATTGATTTATCAATATATTCTTAGGAGCATTGTTGTTAATAATTGTTTTCGTTATTGGCGAATGCAACCCTTGAAGAAAATTGACTACATTAGATTGCAATATCACGTCCGCTATCAGTGGAACATGATATGAGGCGATATCTGCTCTAGCATAGATTTTCAGGTCTGGCGAGGAACAACTCCGTGGGCCAAAGTTTATTACAATCACCCACATTTCTACCGTTGCGGCGACCATCTACATAATTCATCCGTGCTCCAAGTCAAAATTTCAGAATGTCTATGAACTTTTCTCCTTCCAAGCCGCAGACTCAGTCTGTCTTCGCGTCGCTATTGTTCACTCTGCAGTAAGTTATATAATATACTGCCTTATTTTGATAACTTCTACAGAGCTTGTAATTCCTTCACGGTTATACCTATAGTTTCTAGTAGCAGGAGCTTACCTGCTTTGACAATTAGAATTAATCCTGACATTATTTAAGTGTGTGTTTCCAGTATTCGCTTCAAGGACACCAGTTTTGAGATTCTTCCCTCTGTGAAGAAGGGCAGTGAATATTGTTATGATACAGGTTGGATTATGGCTTGGCCAATAGGTTTTATAAATCACAGTTTGTAGCCGCCATGTCTTTAGATAAGGATACATTGAATAGCGGTCAGCTCCAACTATCTCAGAATATTTGCCCTGTAGCCTTGTGTGTCCACTCTACACTGTTATTTGTACCACGTGTTTGCCTGCACCTTGTACAACTGGAATCAAGCAAACTAAACGATAATGGATAGAGGCAAGGTATATATGCAGCTGCAGCGATTTGAGCGACAACCCTAAGCCGAGGTCATTGCCTTCTGGATCAGCGGACGCCAATCTGGTAAATTTATAATCCAGTAGCGCCCAGCAAATTATCATTGCCTACTTTCTACGTCCGTTCCTAATTGAGTTAAACAAAAACACCCACACTTGCAGAATACACCCTCGCCTGTGCACAACTGTAGCCATTATAGCTGGCTAAACTTTGGCTTGATAACTTGCCGTAAATCCATCTAAGTGTAAGAATGAGCGAAGTATAGATTTCACTTGAACTTTTTAAATGTCTAGCTACAATAACGAACTATGTCAGAATTTACTTTCTTTGGTATTAAGATGTAAGAGATTTTGTTTTGATTAGATAAACAAAGAAAGTTGTGTCTAATATGTCTTTCAGCAATGTACCAACTCCGTACAATCATAAAGCTTTTATGTGCTGAAAAAAAATCTGCTCATATATATCCTCCCCTTGTAGGTACATCTCATGTAGATTAAATATTGTATTAGTGCATTAATATTACTTTGAAGAGCACAGCTGCATGACAAATATGAATTCAAGGTAGGTTATGGAAGATAAGGCGGATAGTGACAGAGGAGCTTTTGAAGTCGACCTCGCCAGAGCTATGTAATGTGAATTATTAATAACCAACACTGCCATGTATAGCGTAAATGTATGTCTGAGCTAGCAATAAATTCTATGTTTAAAAAAAGGTAGGTATTACTTATGGTTAGAATAATTCTTCCCCTGTGGAGTAAGTTATTGTTGCAGCTTTAGATATACTTATCAACCTTAACAATTACCTGTTAGAATCAAGACAGATTGTTGGAGTGTCGCTGATTTCCTCTAAAAACTTTTTTTGGTGTGCTCCAATAACTGGTGTTGTTTTATGTGGCTTTTTGAGTCCTTCTTTCATAGGACAGCATGGAATTATGTGGTCTTCCACCTTTTAACGCGTATAACCTTTTGTATGATCGTAATTTTCGGACTGTGTATATTGAGACATATCAGCATTTGTCTATACTTAGCGCCTCGAACAAATAGAGTAGAAGATGCAACCCAAATGACATATTATAAATCCGACTAGATCCAAAGGTATTAAACTAAGTTTACCTAATAATTTATTTTGAGCTAGATCAGTATTTTAATAGTAATCACGAAAGGGTTAGAGATAGACGTTTGATTTTAAAATTACAATCTGCTGTTTGAACTTTTTAATTCTGTTTTCTAAATTCTTTGCATCTAGAAAAGCTGTGTAATTATTTACCCTTTCTTAAACTCCTGAATATTAGTTTACCTATTACTATATTTTCAGTGCAGCAGCCGCTCCCTGGAAGTTTTCCATTATTATTACTAACAGTTGTAATAGTCTTCTCCAAGGTGATATGTTTTATCGGACTTTTTTCACTGTCTAGGGTGTATATCACACCAAGGTGTTTTGAACGAACAACATTTGTTGAAAATGCTGGTAGCTGTCGCACTTGATTTCAATTTATTGCCTTAAATTTACCATTGGTCGTCTGAGAAGTATACTTCACAGTTTGCCACTGCTTAAAATTTCATGATTCATTTTTCTTAGCCAAACTGATCATTGATGAGAATTTCTAAAGATAAATTCAAGGATATGACCATCTTTTGAGCAAATTTTGCACTCTATTGCACTACAGCCTGTCATTTTTATTTTCGGATTTCGGCTTTAGTGACTGATCCAGCATTAATCAACTGTCTTTTGTAAAAATTGGTCCAACCAACAAGAATGGACCATGCTGTTGTCCTTGCTCTTATCTTACTATACACAGGACAGGTTTGACATAAAGAACATGGAACTTCTTTACCTGTGCGAAAAAAACTAACGTGATTTAGTGACCTTAAAGGACCTGCGTCAGAAGCGCCCTCTTGAATCAATGGGGAACCACGGGCCGGAAATTTAAACAAGGAACGTTATTTGCAAGGAAATTTTTTAAAATAAATAAAATAGCACAAGAACAAAATGTGTTGGTCAAAATAAACACAAAAAACAAGTAGAACTCTGAAATATTTATTGTGTTGAAAAACACGTTATTACACTGTTTATTTTTATGTATACTTAAATCCATAGTGTTTATTTGGATATGTCTGGTATCTATGTATTCGACTCGTGCAGTTCAAGCGATAAATTGCTTAAAACTAGAGAATATTTGAGTTTGCTACCTGATATGTGCTAATAATTTTCGAATCGTATTAACAAATCACATACAAGTGCGTAAAATAGTAATATATTGTATAGTATTTTAGAAGGTGTTATATCCACGAAAGAATGTTTAAATGAAAGAACGAAGTTCGAGCATTTAATTTGTTGAATGGATGAAGCGCAGCTAAAACCCGAATACAATATAACGTTTTTTACGCTGTCGATCATGTAAGTCAGTGATACAGCCTTAGTAACAAAACGTGTAAGTCGGTGATTATATTTGTTTGCTGCTTTCCCTTGACAACGAAACTTAATATTATTATTAAGTTCCTATAATAATATAATTAACAACGCAAGATGCAGACTTAAACGTTTTATTTATAATCGCAAGTGCTTATGTGACATGTGACCCTCACAGGTGTTACTCACGAAATTAATCCTGGTGACAGGTGACGAACCAAATTATTTTTTAAAAAATCTAGTAAAACTTCGATAAGCAGCGGTAAAATATAATAAGATAACTCGGAATGTATCGCCTATTAACATTTTCGGCAGGCTACTTGCCTACCTCAAATGTGAATATGTCCTTACATTCCTTGTTACTTAAATAGCTATTATCCAACAACTCAATAAATATCTAAAAAACCAAATTTTGCATTGACAGCCGTGAAAAGTCATAGTGACAATTTGGAAAGTAGCTAGAGGTCAAACAAATTTATAATTAGAGCCGCCTGTGATTCATGTTACACGTTTGGCAGTACTGAAGTATATTGTCCGTCTGTCAAATTCGAGCTTAATAGGTTAAGTGTTGTTTGGTATTTGACACAGACTGACGCAAAACTTAACCTGTAAATTTCAAATTTAACAGGGCTTGACAGTGCTACCAACAAAGCAGTAATGAGTGACACGGTTTTTGTCTCACTAATGGCGTATGGTTTTTATTTCACTAGTGGATAAAGGACCACGTTAAACGTCTAAACATGATCTAGTAATATCCAAGTATAATACAGCCATTATATGTGCGTCAAATACAATATTTTATCTAAAACTATATAGTTTTTGATAATGGCAGATACTACCTAACTGATTTCAAGATTAATAATTTTAATCAACTTGATAATATATGTCAAATTTATCAATCGATATTTACCTTCAAAAGTATGTAAAGGTATCAATGAACAAAATTCAGTACACGGTCCGGTCGTATTTTTTCTCTAAAAAAATCATCAAGACATAACAACTAACCTAAACCTCTAACCTGAACCGCCGAGAGCGCAACAACATTGCTTAAACATTACGAGACGATAACTGCACCCACAGCATTTTTATATACTCGGCTCTCAGAACATTCGCAATAGACCGGACCGTATACTGAATTTGACCTTGATTTATTTACTTACAAAAGCAATTATGTAATATTATTACAACCTTCTTTAGTTTCCATCCTCCACGGCATTTTAAAGCTATTGTACTAACCATTGTGATTTAGTATGGCAGTTTCTAATAGTTTACTTTATACTGAAATATTGAATTAAAGTTTTTTCACTTGATTTATATTGATTAATCCACTTTCAGTTTTATAGAAACGTTTCTATCTTGTACGGAAATTCAACACTTTCAGGTAAGATAAATCTAAAGAGCTCTATATACCCTCTTAACCTATTTATATCTTTAATTAATGTTGTTAATTGATTTCACCTTTAACTCAATTCACATTTCTAAAGTATAATAAATTCCCATTATTTGTAAGATGCCTACATTATAACATTAAACCCAATTTGATTTGACATTTACAAAATTATAACCTGGTTTTTTAGCCTGGCCACCAAGAAGGTAATTAAATTTCTTATTATGTTATGAAGTCATTGACTGTTGATAATATGTAAGTGGAACGACCCCCATCGCCAAACCAATAAAGTGGTTTTCTGGTGAGGTTTTTCTAATAGAAATTAACGCAGGTCTAACATGGTCCTCCTTTTTCAGTTATGCCCTTCAGAAAGGTTTCGATGCGACTTTGGGTGATTCTATTCCACCGTATCATAATGTCGTGTTGCTTTTAAATAGCAAGGATAAGAGGGGAGGCCAAAAAGAACTAAACCAAAGACACTCCCTATTAAGATATGTATGAATTACCCTATTTATTCACATACCAGTTAACTAATAACCGCTTTTCTAGAGAGAAACTGTCTAATGAATCTATCCTATTTGCCTGAAAAATCATTACTTCCTAGTACTGTAGAATTATACTTACCAATTATAGCCTTACAATTGCAAAGTTTATACGTTTATGCTGGGATCCACTTCTTAATTTTATTTTCTTTGCTGACGTAATAAGGCCTCACTCTGTTTTTTATTGAAAACAGGAAGTTGTTTCTCTTTTATAATTAATATCAAAATATTCTAACTAGCCACCTAATTTGATTCAAAAAGGACTATGTGATGAATCTGTAACTTGTATTTCTCTTAAGTGCTTTAAGTTGCCTAACTATCAGGTTTTTGTAATTATTCAAATGTATTATCTTTTAGTAGCTAAACTTTGTAATGCTACACTATCTTTCCGCTTCTCCATCAGCATATAGTGTAACCAACAATGCCCGGTGTATCTGTCTGGATATGCTATTCCTAGAAATCACATTTTTAGTAACTTGACGTTAATGTCATTTATTGACAATGTAGCCTACTGATTAGATAAACCCTGTGGAATATGGAATTTCATATTCCACTAGTGTAGTATGAGCCGCTTTGACATTTATTATTTGACAGTTGTAGATAACCATATTTATTCAGTAATTAGATAACAAACGCAAAAATAGTGTTACAGTAGCAAAATTATGAAATACTATGACAATCCAAAAATTCAATGGGAAGTCGTACAAACAACAATAAAAATATATGCTTAAATGCTAATCAACTCAACGCTTATGTTATCAAATCACATGATAACATAGTTCACTTATACTGCTAAGAAAATCCAATGTGGAGTATCCGTCTTCTATAATAACACGCATGTTTACATACGTTTCTTGCTATTGGACACAATTCCAACATCTTATTCACTCCTAGTTCACACAGTATTCCAGGACTTTGCACCATAAAAACTAAAATAATATGTATAAACCTTTTATAGCGTTTCATTTATAAAGACAGTGGGAAAGAAAAAATGAAGTAGAGTTGAAACTGAGTTTTTGAAATCAAGCTGATGCCATATATCAGTTTTGTGCATACAGTTTACTATTCATAAAAAGGGTTAATTTCTAAATATACTTATTATAAAAATCAGATCAATAAGTGGAGGGCTCTATTAAATGACTCATTCGCGAGTTTAGTGTCATATAAATAATAACATGGGAAGAATAAAGTCGACCAGAAACTACTTTCTTTTACAAGGGATGCTGGGGCGATACACACGGGAACTTGAGGATAGCAACAACTGAATTAATTTTCTTTGACAAAGCTTGTTTCGAAACGTTCGTTATTGCATTTCTTCTCTATAAGTACCTCTGGGGGCGACTCATTTGAATCACTGTAGGGCCTCTTTCAATCAATATTTTCTTCTGTCTCAGCATTACTAGACTATTTATGGGTTATGATACAAACTTCGACCAACTCAAAAATGATGCCGTTTGTGCCGATGAAATTGACAGTACCGTAAAACAACGTGAAGAAAGGTAAGAGGAACAATATGAACAGCAAACTAGAACGAACAAATAAAGAAAAAATCAAATAATTAAGCGTATTTGTAGCCGCGGTCGGTAGCTCAGTGGTTAGGTATTCTGACTACTGATCGAAGGTAGCGAATTCAATGCCCGGTCCCGGTGAGATTGTTAAAAATTAAAAAAATGCAGATGAAAGCCTCTACACAATGCCATCATTCGGAAGTGATGTAAAGCCGTGGGTCCCATGTTACTACAATGTGTAGCATGCAAAAGATTTCTTGCCTAGGGTTGAAACTCCTTAGTCTCGGCAATATTCTAAGTAGAACTTTCACCATATGACTACAGCAGTCGGTCTAAGTTACCTGGTACTCTGCATACCTAGACCTTGACCATTAACAAACAAACAAACAAACGTACTTGTCGTCGGAAAATGTCAAACTTGACAGAAATGATTTTTTCTTAAGAATTACTCTGATTTTATGTTAATTATTATTAAAATACTATTCAAGGTATTCTAAATGGTAATATGGATTGCCTATTCTACTGTAGGAATTTGTTTGATGGTACAAGGATAGTTATGTCTGCAATTACGTTTTAATTTTGCAATTAAATGTTTGTTTGTTTCTCAATGCATACAGCTTCGGAACCCTGGATACCGAATCCATTTGGTTGCAACCCTCGATGTTTAGATAATCAATAATATTAAAGCTGTTTTGAATAATTTCTTCAAGCCGAAGAAAAAATTGCATGTGAAACTCAGCAAGAAAGCATGTTATTTCACTTGCGTGCTTTATTTCTCTTCAGTTTCGGCTGTGAAACAAGCGTCTACCACGGATAATGGTATCCTTTCTGCTCTTATATCAGATATAGCTATTATAAAAAATAAATAAATGAATTTCTAGAGCATATATACAATTTTATTCGTAATAGTTAAGTTACTCACAGCAACCTACTAACTATCTAAAAAATTGATCGCTGTGCAAAACACACATTTATAAGCGGAAATATATAACTAAATACCATACCCAACACCATATATGTATACATTCCAAACCTGCGAAAATGTAGCTCAAAAAAATCCAAAATCTGTTACTTTGTACTGCTAGATTCTCACTTAATGTATTACCTGAGTAACAAATATCTAATTAAAAACTGGGAATATATCTAAAAATATTTAATTTGCTTGTATTGAAGTAGAACACGAAATCTTGAAGTTTACTCCTTCCCGCCAAAAGCGAATGCAATCAAAACATCCATAGATGGATTATTTCCGAACCTTTTCGCTTCTTTTTTTGCTTCTTCCCGAAGGTGCGCAATCCTTTTCCTGGTGTATTCTAAACTTCCAAATTTCTGCATAAGACTTAGGTAGTGCCGTTTTAGTTTGTAATCAGTCGTACCCAGGCGAAGTATGTTTGTTAGTCGTTAAGAAATTTAAGGTTCAGCATTTCAACTTAAATCTTGAAAGGATACCAATAATCTGATGATCTTCCGGATGACTGCGAATAGCATAAATGATAGGCAAGGTGAATTTTCCTTCGGTAATGTCATCGCAAAACGTTTTCCTTTCGAAAGACTGCAATACCAAACACAATAAAAATTGTGACAAAGCCGAAATCACAAACATAGTTTGAAATAATTTAATATTATCATATTTTTTAATTTTGAATAGTTTTATTAAACAGAAAATTTTTGTTATATTTAAAATATCAAACCAAGAAGCTATATCCAAAAAACTAACTCAACTTACATCGTTAGAAGTAAAATTTTCGTAGTCGTTTGCAACTTGAAGGGCCTCAGCAAAAATGATATTAAATTTTGAAAAATCTTCTTCCCTTTTACTGCACAAGCACATCAAAGTAGTGGCTAGATGAAACACCGCAACATTTTCTGGAAAAAAAACGGTAAAATTATCGTTATTTGCTGGTTCAAGTAGCTTCTTACTAAGTCCGCACATTTGAAAATATTCTTCTTCGGTTGGGCAAGTAAAACTTTCTTTCCAGTATATTTCGAGGCCTTGCCCTTTCGAGCCCTTGACGAATAATTCTGCAATTGCACGAGTTGTTTCTGCAATGTTCTCAATATTTTCCTGCACAAAATTAATATAAATAGTTATAAATTGGTGTTGCAAAGCAACACTAAACATTTTGATTCTTTTTCTATACATTGTATTACTGCCAAAGCGATAGACGGGTATCCTGCATAACGGTGTATTATATGTAGGCCATTCCTTAATTCATATTGAAGCTAAACAGAGTATTTAAGAAAAATTGTAGGATATTAAAGCAATAAAGACCATTTCATACGAAAAAACCATTTCTTCATTTGCAAAATATTGGTCGACGTCGCGTAACTCGCTAAAGGTCTGTTGTTGCGATGCTTTAGATCCTGAGTGCCAGGAACCCAAGCTTTGTTAATGTAAAATCATCTTCCCTGCTTATGTAGTTTGCAAGTGTAACAGTTTGCACAAACGTGCTCAGCTACTACTGTTCTGACGATACATTCAGATTTTTATTTGCGAATATACTTTAGTCTCATCCAGGAACAATGCGTAAAGCTATAAAAATAGAAATATAACAGGAAAGATTACACTACGGTATGCTGGTGGTTACAAACATGTGTCTTTTTTTATTTTTAGGTATTTTGACACTTGACAAAATCGTTCCGTTTAGCTGTTTTAAATGGCAAAATTAGAATATTTAAATCAGACGTATATTTTCCACTGGAGCTTTAGCATAACCAACCTTAGGAAAAGTGTTTGGCACTGACATATTTTAAAAAACTTGAATTTAATTAATATTGGTAGCAAAATATGTAGTTTGGTTAGTGACGTCAAATGTCGGAAGGAAACTACTTCGGAGGTATTTCAATTTGGAAGCATTCCATATTCCATTCTGCTATGTGCACTCATGGTTAGACGTGCTTTGGTGGTTCGCTGCATGTTGCTCTAATACAAATGTGGAACTGTTACAAGGTATCGTTCTAATAATACCAGATTCAAGTACAAAACAAACCAGGTCTGTAGCACAAGAAGAGACCCTAATCCACAGGGTTGTCGAAAAGGTCCTGAATTCGCCTGCATTTCTAACAGGTCGTATGAATAAAATACAGCAAAATTTGGAAGCTCAAATGGCAGAAAGGTTCAAAAAGTATGAAGATCAAATTGGTCAGCTGGAAGCGCAGCTAAGTGTAGCCAAATCAGATGCTTTGCGGCGCTATGATGACCTAGAGCAATATACCAGACTCAACAGTCTGCGGATCTATGCGGTTTCTAAAAAAAAGGTGAATCTACAAACGAAGTAGTTAGAAAACTTTGCAAGGTTAAGCTTGGACTAGATGTAACGCCTGCACTCCTGCAGCCATCGGCTACCGGGAAAAGAACCTCAGCATAGACCGATCATAGTCAAATTCGTGAGTAGAACAGCAAAGAAACTTGTATACAAAAATAAAACACTTCTGAAATATTCGAAAATCGTGATCAAAGAAGACCTAACCAACAGCAGAGTACAACTATTGAATAAGGCTACAGATAAATATGGCTTCAGAAATGTTTGGAGTTACGAAGCTAAAATTGTTGCAAAAGTGGTAAATAATGTGATAAGGATGTCATCACTCAATGATTTAGAATATCGTTTCATTCAGCGTACCTTGTTAACTATTCCATAGCATAAAATGTAAAACGTGAACATATTTTATTAATATTATCTTATAGAACACATTTTACAAGAAGTAAAACGGCTTTTTTTTATATTATAACCATGAGTGAAGAGTGACAGTGATAGAGCTCTCTGTGTAAGTTTAAGCGAAAATACATTTAATAACATTCAAGAAAGTGAGTGTTAAGAGTGAGTAGAGCCTATGAAAAAACAAATGCATAGTGGAAACTAAGGTAGGATTAGTGAATTAAGCAATTAACCAAACAAAGAACTAACTTGTGGACGCTGATAAGAGTTGAAGGTGATCGACGGGTTGACCGGCACCTGCTCTTTACCCGGCAAACAATATAAACAAAACAGAGCCGTATTAAGGCAAATTTCGAAGTAAGACTCGACAACAATAAATGTGTACGGGGCACGGAAAATAGTTTAGTAAATAAGAATCATATATTATATAATAGAAAAAGTTGTGGGCGAGATAGCTCCGGGTTAAACATAATCAAAACCAGTTTTTAGTTAAATAAAACTTATGAAGTGTGTACGGTGAAAGTGACCGTGAACATAGCTGAACGAGAAGATAAACCGCGCCAAACTGTTTTGAACGTAAACAGAATACAGGGCCGTATTTAAAATTTGCAGAGGCAAGAAGTGAACGACGAACTCCGAGGAGGCGATCCGGTCGGTTCCTTATCGTGTCGCAACTAATAAATTAATTAGATTGATTCATTTTACATTAATAACAAATATTAAACTTTTTTAAAGCTGATAAAATACATAACTAGAATTAATATAACAAAAAGAAAAGCAAAATTAGTCAAGATGATGGAAATGCTAGAAGCTATAGATACGACGCTAGACAATTTGGAAAAGAGAGATGAAAGAATGGAAAGGAAAATGAACACCTTTCAGGATGAGCTAATAAAAATTAAAATGGAAAATAAACAATTGAAAAAGGTGGATCAATTGCTCAAACAGAGAATAATAAACCAGGACAGAAGAGTGGAAGAAATTGAGAGGGAGATAAGGAAAAAGAAAATAATAATACATGGAGTTGAGGAAACTAATAAAAAGAGCGAGTTAATGCTGAAAGAAAAACCGAGAACAATCCTAAGAGATATGGAAATAACAATAGAGATGGAAGAGAAGGTAACAGAAATCAGAAGGATTAGAAAAGAACAAGAAAATAAGAGAAGACCAATAATGACCGAACTGAGAAATTGGAATAACAAAATGGAAATTCTTAGAACAGGATCTTACAAGGGAGATTCAGGAACAGCGAAAAGAACTTAGGCAACACATGAAAGTACTTAGAGAAAAAGAGCATCGTGCAATTATGAGATTTAACAAATTGATAATAGGCGGCAATACCTTCACCCTATAGCAATTAAAGGAAAAAGAAAAGTACGATATAAAGGAAACCGAAGAGAAAGAAGATGAAGAGACCGAAATGCAACGTGAGATTGACGAATATACAAAAAAGGGCAGAACACTTAGCCAAAGATTCCTGGACACAAATGAAGAAGATATGGCGCTAAAAAACAATTTAAGGAAGATTACTAAAACAAGGAAAATAGATAATACTCCAAAAATCTAACACAGATCAACACAGGACGGAAAATGGAAACGACAAAAGCTAAGTAAGGGATAACGAAAATGAAAATATAAAAGGAAATACAAAGATAAGGGAAATTAAAACGGGATTAAGGCACAATGTACATAGTAAAGACAGATGGGAAACAAACATAATAAAAAATTGGCAATTGGGAACATGGAATGTAACATCACTAACAGGAAAAGATATGGAAGTTTTGGATGAAATGGAAAATTATGATTTAATGATATTAGGTTTAAGTGAAACAAAAATAACTGGAAAGGGAAACAAAAATCTTGGAAAGCATTTATAAAATGTATTACTCAGGAGTAGAAATGGGAAACAGAGCAAAGGAAGGAGTAGGCATAATAATTAAAAAAGAGTTAGATAAAAGGGTAGTGAAATGTGAAGCGATATTATCAAGAATAATTTCGATGCTACTGTAAATCAATGAAAAAATAATCATCATACAAATATACGCACCAATAGAAGGAACAGTAAAAGAAAAAATGAATGAATTCTATGAATCACTACAAAATACAATGGATAAGGCAAGAGATGAAACAGATAAAATAATAATAGGGGACTGGAATGCTGGAGAAGGAAATGACATGAATAAGGGAATGGGCACCTTGGGAGAATTTGGAGAAAAGGAAATAAACAGAAATGGAATGAAAATGCTGGAATTCTGTATGACAAACAACTTAAAAATAGGAAACTCTTTCTGGTATCAACCTATTGAAGATAGATACACTTTTATAGTAGAAGGAAGAAATGTAAAGAGTGTAATTGACTTCATTGGATATAGCCAAGAAATCGAGAGGGCAATACAAGAAATCAAAATACGAAAGGAGGCAGAACTTGGCACAAATAACAGACTGGTCACAGCAAAAATAACACAACCCATAAGTGTGGAAGAAGAATGCAGTATATATAAGAAGATTAATAGAAGCCGGCTAAAGAATGAAAAGCTGAGAGAGCAATACGCATAGGAAACGGATAATGCCCTACAAACCCAACAGAGGAAAAATACCAATTTAAACTTAGAAAGAAGATGGAAAACATTTAAGGAAACTATACTTAATACGAAGATATGCGAAATAAAAAAATTAGAAAAGGAGATAAAAGAACTAGACAGTGGACCGACGAAGTGAAGAACGTAGTTAAGCAGAAGAAAATGGCATGGAACAGATATCAAAAAACGAAAACACAGAAAGACAAAGAAGAATACGACAAACTAAATAAACTAGCGAAAGAAGAGGTAAAGCGAGCCAAGATGAAAATCTGGGAGGAGTTCGGAGAAGAACTAAACGAGGGCTTCAGAAACAATACCAGAAAGTTCTGGACCAAAATTAAGGCTATGAGAGGTAAAGGAAAGAACGAACTAAGTGGGATAAGAAACAAAGACAACACGCTGATAAAAAAAGCAAAAGATATGACAGATAGATGGAGGGAGTTCTTTGCCGAAAAATTCGACAAAGAAGAAGTACAAGATGACCCAAGAGAAGAATAAAGGGAACAAGAAATACACGAAGAAGAAACGGAGACGGATAATATAAATAGACAAGAAGTAATAGAGGCAATAGGAAAAATCAAAATAGGAAAGTCATGTGGAGAGAACAATATAGAACCTGAGATGATAAAATGGCTAGGGGAATCGGGAATAGATTGGCTAAGGGAAATCTACAAGGAAGCAGAGAGAAATAACAAAATACCCGAAGAATGGAACAATAACCTAATAATAACAATCTATAAAAAAGGAGACAAAACAAACTTTGAGAACTATCGAGCCATATGTCTATCATCGGTAATATACAAAACATACACAAGAATTATAGAACGGAAAATAAGAAAATATACAGAAGACACACTAGAAGAAGAGCAAGCAGCTTTCAGGACAAACAGACAAACGAATGGCAATATACATATCCTAAGAAATATAATAGAGAAGAAAATGGAAACGGGAGAAGAACTGATATTAGCATTTATAGACCTACAAGCAGCATTCGACACAGTACAGAGAAATATAATATTTGAGTGTTTAGAAAAACTACAAATCCCTAGAAAGCTAATACATTTAGTCATTTCAGCATATGAATATACGAAACCTAAAATACGAGTAAATGGGAGTAGATCAAAGGACGTATAACTCAAAATAGGAATCAAGCAGAGAGACAGTCTAAGCCCGTTGTTATTTATAATTGTAATGGATAGGATCTTAAAAAATGTTAGAGAAAACAGAAGTTTAAAAACCACAATAGGCTATAAAAATATGCAGTCAATTCAGATTGATGCACTACTATATGCTGATGACATAGTTTTAATCGCAGACAGTAAAAAAATGCAAAAGTTCTTAAATGCTTGGATAGAGAAGATAGAGAAAATGCATATGAAAGTTAACACTGATAAGAGTAAAGTAATGGTATTCAATTAAATAACAGAGAAAGAAATACACAATTTTAACTATAAAGGAAAAACGATGGAGGAGGTAACAACAATAGACTACCTGGGAAGTACATTTACAAATGACGGGAAATATGATTTAGAAATAGCAAACAGAATAAAAAAGACAAATAAAGCATACTACGCGCTTAATAAAACCATCTTCGGAAACAAAGAAATAAGTAGGAAGATTAAACTAATAATACATAACACTATAACAAAACTATAATGGACCGGATAAGAAACGATGACATCAGAACCCAGCTCCAACAAGAAGCAGTATGCAAAAAAATAGAGAATAAGCAGATGGACTGGTATGGTCATCTTATACGAATGAAACCAGACAGGCTACCTAAGAAAATGATGGAGGCTAAACAATACAGCAAGAAGAAAATGGGAAGACCAAGAACAACATGGCTAAGTCAAATGATCAATATTGGAGAATCTAGGGGAAAAACGATAAAGGAAATGAGAGAAGAGGCCAGGGACCGGAAGAAATGGAGAAGATGGATTCAAGCAACAGAAGATTACAACCCGACACCCGTTTAGGGTACCAGGGCGAGGGAGAGGAAGAAGAAGAACCGTCTATAAAAGGAAAGGCTTTTGATACAGTTTATTTTTATACTAACTGTTACCCGCGACTTCGTACGCTCGGAGTTGTGTATTATATAATGACTAATTATTTCCTGTCATCCCATCCCATTCCATCTCATCCCCGTCCCCGTCCCTTTCCCCGTCCCCGTCCATTTTGCCATCCCCGTCCTGTCCCGGCCCGTCCCGTCCCGTCCCGCTTCGTTCCCTCCTCTTCCATCCCAACCCTTCCCGTCCAGTCCCGTCCCGTCCCTTCCTTTCCCGTCCCGTCCCGTCCAGTCCCGCCCCGTCCAATCCCGCCCTGTCCAGTCCCGTCCCGCCCCGCCGTCACCCCTACCATCCCATCTCATTCCTTTCCTTCCCGTCCCGTCCCGTCCCGCCCCGTTCCCTCTCGTCCCCTCCCATCCCTTCAAGTCCAGTCCCGTCCCGTCCCGTCCCGTCCCCTCCTTTCCCGTCCCGTCCCGTCCAGTACCGCCCCGTCCCCCCGTCCCCCCGTCCCCCCTCCCATCCCATCCCATCGCCCCCCGTCCCGCCCCGTTCCCTCCCACCCCTCCCATCCCATCCCTTCCCGTCCAGTCTCGTCCCGTCCCGTTCCCTCATCTCGTTATTTCACCTTCAGTGGACAAATTTCCAAAAACTATGGATGACTTAGTTCAAAATTTGATCTTACAAAATTCCAACCTCTCTTTTACACCTTTAGGGGTTGAATTTTCAAAAATCCTTTCTTAGAAGATGCCTACTCTTAGAAATCTGCCTGCCACATTTCAAATGCCATTTTCGCAATCAACGTCCCAAAAAACCTCAATAACGACACCGATTTTTAGGCTTATTTATCCCATTTCACCCCCTAAGGGGTTGATTTTCGGAAAATCACGAAATACGTGTTTGCTTATTTGTTTTTAGGAGCACTCCTACGAAGTTTGAAGTCGAAATGTCTATTTAATATTATTTTTCCATACAAAGTTGGAACCCCCATTTTACCCCTTTAGGGCTAGAATTTTGAAATATCCTTCCTTATTCCCTCTATACATCATAAAGGGAACATCTGTACAAAATTTCAGCTTTCTAAGTTCAAGATTTTGTGCTGGGCGTTGATGAGTGAGTGAATGAGTCAGGACTTTTAGAAATATATATAAGATTAGTTTTTCTTATAATATCGGGTGATCAATTAAATTTCAGCTCTAGTTTGCGGTGGCTCCATGATGTTTATATGGAGCCACAGCACACTAGAGGTGAAATTTATTTAATCACTCGATATAAGTTATTCTTGGTTTTTATAGGTACTCATAACAGTATGTTAAATTTGATCTCTTTACAGTAATTTAATAAAAATTTTACACGTACAATAGTTATTTATATTATTAATGGGATAGAAGCATTATTACAGCACTACGAGTGTGACGAATTGCAGATGGCAAGGTAGCAGACCGAGTCATCTGTAATCACACGAGTTACTGTTAATATGCTCTAGCGGAGCCCACGAATAAAATACAAATTTTTATCTACAACTGCCCAAAATTGAGAAAAGTGCATTAAGGAAAATGTCATATTTGTCATTTATCAAATATATTTTGGTAGGTAAACGTCAGAAGTCAATTTGGCTGTTGGTTCGTTTGTTTGTTAATAGACAAGGTCTAGGCATGCAGAGTACCAGATACCTTAGACAGCTACTGCTATGGTCATATGGTCAAAGTCCTATTTAGAATTTTGCCGAGACTAAGCAGTTCCAACCCTAGCAAGGGATCTTTTACATGCCACACATTGTAGTAACATGGGATCCACGGCTTTACATCACTTCCGAATGATGGAACTCTGTAGACGCTTTCATCTGCGTTTTTATTTTCAAAAATCTCACCGGGACCGGGGATCGAACTCGCGACATTAGATCATTATTTAGAATGCTTAACGACTGAGCTACCGACCCAAGAGTTTAATTCTAGGCGATTTCAACTGGGATATCTCTAAAGATTCATTCTACACAAGCAAGCTCCTACAATTAATAAATACGTTGGGTTTAAATCAACTCGTAACCGAATTTACTCGCTCAACAAAAAATTCCAATACAATCATTGTCCTCGTTTTAACAAATCAAGACAATGTATTTTGCAATGTGCAGATTCCACAAATTTCTGAACATAATGCAATCGATGTCACGTTACGAAAGGTTGCGCGGTATAACCGCAATTTTGAAAGAGTTTTTATTACAACGTTCGCTAATTACTCCTCACAAAAACTGCTTGATAAACTAAATAAATATAGCTGGGTTACATTATTAGATAGAAAAGATGTAAACAATCTTGCCACACATATGGTCAGCAGTATACGAAATTTCGTAAATGACCTCATTGACAACAAAGCAATTACACTTAAAACTGGCACCCCATGGTTTAGCTGTGATTTACGTAAGCTCCAGACGGAACGCAATCAACTCTACAATACAGCTAAATTTACACAAAACACGCAGGGCCGGCAAAACTATAAACGTATTCGGAATTTTTACAGCAATAAAATTAAGGACAGGAAAAACCAATATTATGACAATAGAATAGAAAGCTGTCGTGAAAATCCGAAGATGTGGAAAACTGTCAAATCTTTAATGAAAGGACAAACAAATACTTCTTCAAACATTTTATTTGACGGAGAAGAAATTAGCAATGCTCAGGATATTGCTAATAAATTTAATCAGTACTTTGTAAATAGTATATTAGGGCTAAAAAAGTCTATTATTATAAACGACCGCTTTTAAGAAGCTATTTTTCCGGATAATACCAGTACTTTTATTATTTTTACTATTTATTTATTTATTTATATTTATTTATTTATTTACACTTATTTTAGCATGTTTTTTGGATGTTAGACCACGAAGGTCACTCATCTTATATCTGGTTTAGCTACACCTGCCTCTTCAAGGTTATCACACATTCCTTTGAGTTTGCTTTAAATTTTAAATATTAATTTAATCTACAATATACCGCTTCCGGATTTTAAGTAAGTCTTGACTTTTATTAGGTTCGTAACTATTCTCTAGTCAATTAATTAATGTTAGAAGTCTGATGATGACTTAATTGTCGAAACATGTCGCTTGTCAACTAACTTTTTTACTAATTAAATGTTAAACATGGGGAAGGTTTGAGTTTTACTATTCCACCTGTGATATTCACCCCATTTGGAGATGAATTTGGATCCTTCAACTGAATATCAGTACTTTTAAATTTAAAACAATTAGATTAAAGGTTATTAAAAAATCAATAGCTAAAATTAAACGAATGGGTTCTTTCGACCATATTACAGTTGCTGTAATTACAGATGCCTTACCAGTTGTAGGTGAGATATTTGTTAAATTAATAAATCGGTCTCTCGGAACAGGGTGCTTTCTAGAATCATGGAAAATATCTAAAGTTGTTCCAGTACCTAAAGTTAAATTAACTAACAAGTGCGAAGAATTTCGACTAATAAATGTGTTACCGGTATACGAGCAAATTATCGAACTTATTGTGAAAGATCAACTCCAAATCGTTTTAGATGAACATGACATTATAAGTAAAAACCAATCAGGATTTAGAACTAAACATTCGTGTGAAACGGCGTTAAACTTGGTTCTCATGAATTGGAAAAGTGACTTAGAATTAAATAAAAGTCTAGTTTTGTTTTTCTAGATTATAGACGTGCATTTGAGACTATCGACAGGCAGCGGTTAGTGAATAAACTACATAAATATGAAATACGTGGTAACAAAAATATGCGGTTTCAAAGTTATCTCACTCATCGACTACAAACTTCGATCAGTGCCAGTCAAGCTACATGGAAAACAACTTGGGTGTACCCCAGGGCTCTGTTTTGGGTCCATTATTGTTTATTTTGTATATAAACGATTTGGAATTGAATCTAAAACTTTGCACCATAAATCTGTGTGCATATGATACATTAGTGACAGTTACTGACGAAGATGTTAGAAATGCTTTTAATAAAATGAATATAAGTTTAGAAATTATTTCTAAGTGGTTAAATGTAATAAACTGAAACTGAATATCGCAAAAACGAAAGCAATAATTTTATCAGGTACTAATGCAGAATCGGTTAATAAAATTTAAATTGATAACTTAGAAATAAAAAAAGTATCTCAAGTTAAATATCTAGGAGTAGGAAAATTGAAAAAATGACGCTTGGTACGGACTCGAGTGCGGACGCTCCGATCAAAAAGTGCAAAAAATATAAAATCTCGTGCCAGCAAATGGACTTAAATGTACCCTGGGTGCTTGAAATATTATAATAATATAATAAAAATTGATGATAAACACATAAACTCTTGCAAGGTTAGAAGTGATAGTGAACACGAACCTAAATTTATTGTTGATAGTGATAGCCTTAACGACGACGTAGTGCCTGAAAAGGACAACAATACTGAAGTAAACTATTTAAAACAAGTGTTAATTGAGAAGGACAATGTAATTAATAGTATGACTGATCATATAAGATCTTTACAATCTCAAATAAACGTTCTAAGAAAGCTATTGCTAAAAAAAGCCGAAGAGCCACTAGGCGAATCGCCAATGACCTATCTAGGTCATCATCCAAAAAGGAATTAGATCAAAACTCGATTGCACTAAATTTACAAATATAAGAAAAACAAGGCATGGACCGGGAAAATATTCCAAGTGCACATAAAAATGGTGCAGGAACAAATAAGGTCAAAGATCTATCAGCCAGGGCAAGAACAATATCAAGTGCTGAAGTGTCGTGCGCGATAGAACAAGCAACCACGAACCAAAAAATGAATAAGGTGATTAATTTACTTCCAACTTACACACACGATATGACGTATAGCGAAACTGCAAATATAGAAAGTTTTCAAAATATCCCTGAGTGGAAAAAACCGTTATCAGGAAATGCACACAGTAAAGCTTCAGCTACTAAGTCAAATGTTAAAAAAACTGGGCCAACAAAAATGAGGAATAATATCACACTTGGCGCTATCGTTGAAGCGGATATATGCGGAATTGAAAAACTAACGTACCTTTTTGTAACTAGGGTTCAGCCGAAATTTGGTAAAGAGCATATCACAACTTTCTTACATAAGAATGCATTTACCGATTTTATTTGTGAAGCTCTAAAAACAAAGTATGAAACTTATAACTTTTTTTAAATTAGGAGTTAAGGAAGATGAAGTGAATAAAATTCTGAACAGCGAAATCTGGGGTACAAATATTTTAATTAAACCTTACAGATTTACCAAACTAAAGGAATCGGATTTTTAATGTCTAATGACGATACAGTACCTACTGTTGACATCGAATCTGTTTCTCATAAATTTCCGCATCTGCAACTAAACCTAACAGGCTCTCCAAAAAACCATGAACCATTCGATAAATTCTATATTTTATTTTTAAACATTCAATCGGTACGCAATAAATTAAACAAATTAGAAGGTTATTTGCAAGTAAACAACAATAAATACTGTATAGTGAATCTGTGCGAACGTTGGCTCTCCCCCCTCGAAACTGAAGTTATTTCGCTCACTAATCTACTGGTCGGAACTTTCTTTTCTCGGACAACCTTCAAACATGGAGGAGTAATGCAGCTACCTCGTACAGATCTCAACTTTGTTCGCCTTGAAAACGTCTCTAAGCTATCGAAAGAACTGCATTGTGAACTCTCTGGGTTGCTTTTAAATGCGGTAAATATGATAGTGGTAATAATTTATCGACCGCCGCGCCGTCAGGCGACTTTCATATTTTTATTGATATTTTAGTGGAATTGTTCGAAATAATTGACTACAAAAAGAAATATGTTGTTATCGGCGGCGATTTTAATATTAATTTCAATTCCAGCAACTGTAGACTAGATATTTTATTAGATCTTTTACGAAGCTACGACTTATACAGCTGGCGCAAGGCCATCTCGGCGCCGAATTCAAATTCGCAAACTACAGTGTGCGCTACGTAAGTAAATTATTATAAACAAATAATAAATAAAGTGATCGCCAAAAAGCTGGCATCAAATGAAAATAAAATATTTAGAATTTCTTGGAAAATCAAACACTGACGATCAGAGGTGGTTGCAAAGTGATTACAAATGGGAGAAACGTAAGTTGTTACGTAACTTCCGTTATCAGTAAAATTTTACATTTTTTAAAGATGATTACGAAACATGCATTTACTAGTCAAGATAGAATCACATTTTACGAAAAAAAGTTTTTAGGCCTTGAAATTGTTCAGTCAGCTAAAACTAACACAAAATCAAAAAGTGGCTTTTATGTGACAAATATTTCTTTAATGTTTATTTCCTAAATCAAAGAATTTTACCGTTAACAAAGTTTTTTTATTATGAAATAAAAAAACTTTGTTGTTAAAAATATTTGTTTTTCCATAGCAGTCTTTGTTGAAAGTAACATTTTTTGATATGGGACCTAAACATAAAAGAAAATGTGAGAGATCAAAGTTGGCCGAGGATTTTGAAATTTGGTATAGGTGCCTAGATCTTGATTCTAAATAACTACTCTTAATCACTTTTTGTCGTATTTGCTACATACAAGGCACGCTACTTTACAGTAAATAGGTTTTTTGAAAATTTCCAAGACATACTTGATTTTTGAAAACTGAAATGCTGTTAGAAATTCGCCTTTAACCAAGCAGGGCTGAACCCCAAAAAATTAACATTTATATCGAAATTTTTTACCTTTTACAAGAGTCGTTTCACCTATCCGGGGACACACTGTATATACAGAGTGATTTTTAAGTTGATTCTTTCCTTTTAATAAGATATAAAGCTAAGCAAATTTACCGCTTTTGCAAAATATCAAAACTAACGGAGGTACAGGGTGTTAAAGTTTCAAATTAAGAATTAAAATGACTTAACAAAATTAAACTAAACTTAATCTAACTTAAATGATATGTTCAAAATTATCAGCATTCGCTTCTACACACACATTTCGCGTATAAGAACGATGCGGCAGCGGCATTTTGACGACACTCCCAGTAAATAAGAAGCATATTCACTCATTCATTATTTTCATAAACATGAGTCATTATTGTAGCAATAACATTAAGAAAATTAACTAGTTGATAGGTCATTGCTTGACAAGAGAGATAAACAAAAATAAAACTGTCCAGTCGCCTTTGTGCCAAAGTTTAGTTTTAATTTGAAACTGTAACACTCTGTACCTCCGTTAGCTTTGATATTTCGGAAAAGTGGTAAATAAAAGAAAATGCTTATTTTCTTAGCTTTATTTCCTGGTGAATGGAAACAATCAAGTTCAAAATCACCCTGTATATAAATATATATAAAAAAAATACTGGTAATATTTAGATTTTACTTTATACAGGATGACCGCTTGCCCGAAAACCTATTTAGCCCGTATTAGATATATTGAGTGATTTTTACTTAGTTAAAAATGGCGTTTTTCGAAGTTGTGTAAATCCAAAAAGTACAATTTTTCGGAAATTAAGCAAGATTTCCATACGATTTTTTATTGTGTGTTAGTTTTAGCTAACGTAATAATCTCAAGGCCAGAAAACAACATTTTTTCGTAAATTTTCTCTCTATCTTAGCTAGTAAATGCATATTTCGTAAAAACGGAAGTCACGTGACAACTTTTGTTTGGCCCATTTCTAATCACTTTGCAACCACCTCTGGTCGTCAATGTTTGATTTTCCAAGAAATTCTAAATATTTTTTTTCATTTGATGCCAGCTTTTTGACGATCACTTTATTATTTGTTTATAATAATTTACTTACGTAGTGCACTCTGTAGCTTGCGAATTTGAATTCGGCGCCGAGATGGCCTTGCGCCGAGTAGGCTGGCGCCGAGATGGCTCTGCGCCGAGTTGTCCCTGCGCCGAGCTGGCCCCGCCCGAGATGGCGCCGCGGAAGTGGCGGCGCCGAGATGGCGGCGCCGAGATGTCCTAGACTCTACTCAACATGGTAAATGCATACTTAAAAAATTGCTTGAGGTAACCAACTGGGACTTTATTAATATTCAAACTTGGAATATAGGTGATAAATTTGACAATTTTCTCAATATATTTTTGAATAACTTTAAATTTTCTTTTCCTGAAAAAATTGCAAAGATTAAAAACACCGCCAAACAAGTAACCCATTGGTTCTCTCAAGAATTAGGAACAATGCGTTCTACTGTAACGTTTGTTTATTAACTGTGTATTAGGTACCAAACTCCAGAACTAGTTACGCTCAAAAAAGTGTATAGAAACAACTATAGGCTAGCATTAAAACAGGCTAAGATAAAAGCTAATGATGAGATGATAAGAAATTCTGTAAACGCTATCAAAATAATTTTTTAGATAATTAACACCCGTCCTTCTCTGGGCCTGGGTGGTGCAACTCAGGAATCGGATCTCTCTGCTGAAGATTTGAACAATCATTTTGTCAGTGCCGCTGAGATCACAGCGAGCAATCCTCCCGGTTCTTCAGTTGTAGGACCCAGAGTCGCCAGTTTGAAACAATCGAATATAGGATTTAAGTTTATTAAGGTATCTTGTGCAACAGTTCGAAATGCTCTGGGATCTTTAAAGAACAACAGAAGCAAAGATTTTTACGGACTCAGCGGACTGATGTCATAATTTCTCCTTTAACCAAAATCATTAATTTATGTATTATTGAAAGCATTTTCTTGGATGCTTTAAAAATAGCCACTGTCGTACCAATACAGAAAAAAGGAGATAGGTCCGATGTGAATAACTATAGACCTATATCACTACCTCCAATTTGTTCAAAGGTTTGTGAAAAAATGTTGAAAAATCAAATCCAAACCTATTTTGAAACTAACAATTTACTAGATAAATCTCAGTTTGGTTTCAGGAAAAATCTCTCGACAAGTCTGATAGCTTTTACAGAAAAAATAGCTGCAACCTTTGAACACGGACAGATCTCCTTGGCAACGTTCATTGACCTTACAAAGGTCTTTGATAGTGTATGCCACGAGCTTTTAGTGGAAAAATTATGCGATTATAATTTTGTTCCAAGCAGTCAAAATTTAATAAAATCATATCCGTACAATAGAAAACAACTTGTTATTTTTAATAACCATTTATCGGATTCGCAAATTATCAAATACGGTGTCCCACAGGGATCAATTTTGGGTCCTCTCCTATTTTTAATATTTATTAATGACTTCCCACAACAAGTTCGTGGCACTGACACCATTCTGTATGCAGATGATACCACCCTTGTGAGCACTGACAGTGAAATTGTTTCTGCAATAAATAAAAATCACGTTGCTCTACAGGATGCTGAGGCTTGGTTCAGTAAAAATCGCTTACGTATCAACCCAGATAAAACAGTAAATATTTTGTTTACACTAAAAGAAGTACCGATAAACATAGGTGAAGTAAGCACAAAAATTCTTGGATTGGAAGTTGATAAAGCGTTACAATGGAATGTACACGGTGAAAATGTAGCAATAAGGCTGTGTAAGAATATATTTTTTATTAGAAGTCTGACCAGCTCTGTGTCAACGAAAGTATTAAGAATCGCTTACTTTGCTTTAATACACCTGATTCTCTCTACGGACTAATAGTATAGGGTCACTCTGCATCTGTGTATAGAGCCTTCGGGCTTCAAAGACGCGTAATCAGAATTCTAGCTCAAAAAGGTTACCGCTCTGATTGCAGAGAGAGTTTTGTGTCTCTGCGCATTTTCACTTTACCTTGTCAGTACAAACTAACCTGCTTGATTTATACTAAAGCTAATCTGCTCAATCGAACTACTCACGAGAAGGTTCACAGTGTCATAGACACAAATCAAATGTATGTCCCAACCCTATAAAGCTATCTAAATCCCGAATAGGAACCAAATATTACGGTATAAAATTGTTTAATAAGTTACCGGAAACAATACGAACTCTCCCTGCAAAACAATTCAAAACTACTGTAAAACAGTATCTATACATTTGAGGAGTTCTTAACCCACAACTGGGTCAATGTAAAACAATAACAATTTTAATATGTTCCTGAAAATTTTTGTCTTTATGTACTTGTAGATGCACTGAGGCTATTGCTATTTGTTTTCGACTTGTGTAAGACATGTATGTTACAAACACCAATAAACACTATGAGTATGACTAATTATAGATGATAAATTAAACTTCAAAGCACATGTAGAGTATGTAATTAAAAAGGTAGTTGAGAAAATAGGCTTATTCAGTAGAATTTCTAATAAGCTTAGTATACAGTCTAGAATTATTATTTACAAAACAATCATCTCACGGCATTTCGATTACTGCTCTAGTATATTATTTTTATGTCATGAACAAGAATTGGCTAGAATGCAAAAACAGCAGAACAGAGTAATGCGTATTATATTACGCTGTTCGAAATATACAAGAATTTCTGCTATGCTAGATTGTTTACAATGGTTAAATATGAAGCAACATATTTATTTCAATTCTTTGTTTTTAGTTTTTAAAGCAGTCAATAACCTGTTATCTGAATATATGACCCAGAACTTAGTTTATAGTTGTGATATTCATAATTATAGTACTAGAAATAAGCAGAATGTTAGATTACCCAAACTTACAAAAAGCAGTTCCCAAAATTGTTTCTTTTATAAAGGCTTCAAAATTTATAATAACCTTCCAATTGAAGTTAAAGGAACTAAAAATATCTATGAGTTTAAAAAAAACTAAGCGATTATGTTAAGAAAAATTATTCGTAAATATGTAAACAATTGTAAATCTTAAAATAGTTTATAACTAAATAAAAATTATTATTATTATTATTATTTCTATAAAGCAAAATGTTGATATCAGCGAATTTAAAAAATTCAGAATATTAACAAAACAGAATGTTATAAAATTCTTACAAGAACAGGACGATAAAGAATTGTTTAATAGCTATTTATGCAACAAGTGCTAAAAGTCGACGTTTATGCGCGAGACATAAAAATTATGAAACGAAGACGAAGGCTGAGTTTTATAACATGTCTCGCGCATAAACGACTTTTAGCACGCGACCTTAATTTTACCGTTATTAATCCATAAATATCGATTTAAGAAAGGTTTGCATCTGCGACGCTTTTAATTTATGTCATAATGAATAGTAGGCTACGCCGCGGTGGCGACTGTTTGGCCACGCCCGTGCTGTCAAGGTGAGTTACGAAATGTAATTATTGATACTCCACATATGACTGTATTCATTACATAACGCTTTAATTATTTCAAAAACGCTTTACCTGTAACGCAAGAAGCAACTAGAATAGCTTTACAACTTCACTTGCAGTTCGAAATTGTAGTTTTGAACCTCGCTTCACTTTTAGCACATGTGCTAAAAGTAAACAGCTGATTTCTTTAAACACGGTAAACTATAAAACGTCACTTTTAGTGAAACAAGCTAGCGCTAAAAGGCCTACTTTTAGTAGTGGTCGTAGATAAAGATAATTAAGTCAATTATTATAGGAAAAGCATGATTTTTTGTTGTATGAATAAAAAATCATTTTGTCGCAATATATAATTTAATAATTAATTCAACGTTTCGCTAATAGTATTAGCCTCTTCAGTAATAATTTGTTACATTGTATAAAGTGTTAAAATTTGCAAAGCTGAAATAGCTTTCCAAATTTTAAACGTCATTTATTGCAGAACTGGCATCAGCACCATTTCACTATATTTTCAGAATTATTGACATTAACCAAAACTGCAGTTTTTCAATAACGCACTTTTAAATTTGTTCAATAAGTATGCTCTCTTAAAAACTCAAACAATCACCAAAGCTCCTCCTCCGTGGTTAACTGAAAATGTAAAATGTAATTTGATCACGTTATGGTTTTATGGATACGGTTGAAATTGAAATTCTACGAGTTTTGAATGCAATAATAATAAAAAGCAATAAATTGTTTAGTTAACGATAATGTGAAGCTGTAAAATTTTATACAATAAAAGAACCGTGTATAATTTCAATATTAGGCTTAGAAATATTTAACCTAAAACTCTTTCTAACCTAAAAGTAATTGTACATGCCTATTGAAGTTCCATTTAAACAGCTAAAATAGAATATTTTCCATGGCCAACCTTACTGAAAATACGGTGTGAACTGAATATATTGATACTATAACATGTGTACGAATACAAAAGGTTCAAAATGTATGTTTGCGATACATATATGGCATACGTAACTATAATCATATATCGGTTAAGTTTATGGAAAGTGACTGGCTGTCCATGACGAATAGGCGGATTCTCCAATATTTGTGTTTATACCATAAGATTTTAACGAGCAAATGTCTACCATATTTATATATTAAAATTACTTTTCGAACGGATATACACCATGTTACAACTAGAACTCGAAGTCATATCTCTCCACCACACAAAAACACTGCCATTTTCCTTTCAAATTTACACTATGTACAGTAGCTCCTACAAATGCTACAGTATTAATAAATTTAAGTCTGGTATTCTTTCTGAATTGTTAGCGAAACAGTCTGACAAATGACCAATAAAAATCGTTTATCTTCTATACCAAGGTTACGAAACTCTGCTCTACAAGTTTATTTTATGTTTCTTTTTTATTCCTCAATAGTCCTAGTATTATTATTATTATTATTATTTTATTTAATTTTACGGCTTGGATATTGTACCGGATTTTCTACTATAGAGAAACGATTCAGTTTATCCTGTAGTAAAGATATAGTATCATTATTATTAAATCTGTTGGAACATTCATAATGTCGGAATATATTGAAATTGGGTAGAAAGATACTAAAAATCGGATGAAACTTGTACCGATGGAACTACATTTGGAGGTTGCTTTGAAACAAATGTAGAACATTGTATGCAAATCCAGATCAGTGGTAAATCAAAACATGATCTCCAAATTCTTTACTATAATCAAACACCACAACAATAAGCTTTTAGGATGGAGAAATCGCTTTATATTATCACCAAGATAATTAAAAAAAGACATAGACATAGCGTTACAATGTAAAAATGCTTTTTTTAACGCAGCCCTAATAAATTCTCAACCGCAACGTCTCAAGAAACTATAGTTACCTCAGCTTCGATGAAGTCCAATATTTTTTCTAAAGCGATATTGGTGGCGTAGTTCGCTGCAACAAGGGTACTAGCAGCTCCATAAATACTGTGTGCAACTGAAGCGCCTCTTCGCACCGTAGAACGATCCTCTATATCGTCAACTCTGAAAAGATTAAGTTTGTAGCATCCAGCGAGCTTTATAGACAAACCAATTACAAAAAACAAGCGTTATAAATTATTCTAAAAATCTCTTCTATTGCTGCCAGTTTTTCTTTAGGAACATTGAACCAATAATTATATGCATTCGTTATCATCCTGATGTTTTGCATCCTTAAATTTTGCGCTATATGTCGATATGGTTGAAGCATCTTCTAAAAGAAAAAGATTTATGGTTGGAAAGTTTGATTAATTCGTGACTAACTAACCTCGTCCTGCGATTTCTCTCCGTTTTTGCTATAGATGTCGACATGACCATTGTCGTCTCGTCGAGCTTTCGATGTAGGTTTGGACATTCTGTGAGATTTTTATAGTTTCTTCTATGATCTGCAAGTAAACTTTGTTGTAAAGTATTCCGCCTCCTTATAATCACTAAATGACAATCAATCGTGTAAATGGAAAACTACATAAAAAAACATGTTAAGTAGATATTTGTAATCACAATATTTTACCTACACATTATATATCTACTTGGCATGAAATCGAGGAAATTTCAAATAAATATATACAGGGTGAGCACCTTAAAAAAATTTTTAAAAAATTATTCTTTATTTAACTTAATAATAGATACAAGTAATAATTTGCATATAGTGCAGGTTTTATTCTTACTAAAAATGGGAGCCAATAGATACAGAATAAATGTTTTACGATACAAAAAAGAGGCACAAATTAGCGCGTTACTAAATATAGCTGCGACGTAGGAATTCGAAGGGTCGGTGATTCGTGGCGCAGGTAGAAATTTCCTAGTCCCTTACAATATCCCACAAAACGTTGGGGCTATAGTATACGCGGTCGGCTTGCCGTTCAAATTCGACCACCGGTAACGTTTTTTATTTGAAAATGTATTTAATTTATTAGAAACGTGAAGATATTTTTACTCCTAGCTTAATTTGATTTTTAAAATTCTTTAGTGGCACAATGTCGACGAGGGAAGTTCTGGGTAAAGCCTTTTACAGATTTTTTAATACATACTAGTGCCTCGTAACGTCCATGACTGCTTTTGTAACATTTGAATAAGTGACAACTGTTGAAAAAATCATTTCTGGATGACTAACTATAATTTCTATTTCGAATCTTTGATAACCACCTTACGTAAGTAACTATACCGGGTGACAATAAAACCAGAGCCATGTTTACATATACTATATTTATGAATCAGTTTGGATAAAATTTTATACGTATTTTATACTGATTGGCCGCAAGTGCCATTAACTTTGATTTTTTAAATGCATCACCCTACACATTTTAGGTTTTATTGAATTGCTAAATTTTCATTTTTCTAAACAAAAAATTCTTCTTTTCAAATTTTATTATTTATTATAGGCCGCGATTAGAAAAATGTGTTCTAAATGACTCTAGTAACCCATAATAATACATACATTATTAATTTTATCATAACAAATCGTTCATAAAGAAATAAAATTTGCTACACCTGTTTTTTGAAAAAAAAAATGTAAATTTTTTAAAATGGCACCTACCAAGGGCCATAGTACCATTAGATAGAAAATTAAATTAATTACTATTCTAACGATATGCATCATGCACCACTTTATCTTTATATAAAACGGAATTTTTTTTAATTAATATTTTTTTTAATATTTTTGGGAAATACCTAAGCAAATTTGGCAATACTGCCGTATATAATTTAAGTCGTAGGTTCCCAAAACCATAAAATATATAGAACAACCCATTAAAAAAGTTAAAGTTAATGAAATTTCCGGTGAAACCGGAAGTCGGCCATTTTGATTATATCTGTCTCTCAATTCAAAATTATGTTTATTATCTTTGTAACAAGTTTCATTCAAATCCGTTGATAAGTAAAGGAGATAGAGACATGGCCCTGATCTCATTGTCACCCGGTATACCGGGTGTAACAAGATGATCGTACAACTCCTTTTTTCTTTATTTTTGTAGACACATTTTTAAAACTTGGTGCATCGTATGCACTTAATAGACTTTACTTTCTGACATACGAATAATCTTTTTTTACTACCGGTTTCAATGAAAATCGTACGACACTCATTAATGACCAATAGAAAAAATTAGTTCACAGAGCCGTATCCAAGACAACAACAAAATTTTTTGGAAATTTTTTGTAGGTAGACATTACTTCTTTTGAGGTTTGTGTCGTTACGATTTTCTTACCGAATCTCCATTCGAGCATTAATTCATATCCGGAAATTATTTTTCGTGCATTCAACAACGTCCTAATTTGCCCTCGCGTCCCGCTCGAGCAAATTAATACGACGTTGTTGGAACGCACTCAAAAAATTTCCGGAAAGAATTAATGCTCTTATGAGATTATATGTGAAAATTATACTTTTGATCTTCAAATGGAATTTCCTGTGTTATTACATTGTTGAAATCCGCATAATTTTCTAAATGCAACGATATATTTTTTAATTTATTCCGATCGATCCATGCAATGTTAGAAAATCGAAATTATGTCGAACATAGTAAATTATGTAATTTATGACAAAATAAAGTTCTTCATAATGGTTTTTAAGATAATACTCAGTGTTTTCGAATACAACTATCATAATGAATTTTTTTCACGTCTGAGAGCAAAACATTGTTTCTACGATACCAAAATCGTGACATAAATAATGAATTATTCCCTAGAGGAGAGAAATTTATCTAGGAGTTTTCATTATGACTGAGCAACAAGAGCTCACAATTATGTCAAATTCGGGGTTAGCAGGTTAGGTTTTTGCGTCAATTTGTGGCAAAACTGATAACCTTGAATTTGACATAGACTTACAGTGCCACCAACTTTAAAATTTAAAAATGTCAATAAATTACGTTTTAAAAAAACAGGTTTGTAGTTTTAAATTTTCCTACAACATGAAAAAAAAAGTATATGCAATTCGGAGAAACTGCTATTTTGAGTCAGTGCTTCGCCCTCGAGTCACAAAGTGCTCCTCAGCAGAATATCGCAGTTTTCTCCCCTCATTGCATAATCTACTATTCTGGTGTAGCCCAATTTGCAACTCGGACAAATACAGGGGAAATTACAGTATTTGATCTTATCAAGCATTCATGTTGGCTTACTGGTGCTTTCACTATAGTTCTCGTAATTGCTTACAATTATTGGTAATTTGATCTAAAATGATGCAATTTTATATAACAAATTAAAAAGTGGACGTTTTAATATTAGTTATCGAAAATGTAAAAAAAGATTAGTTGCCGTTATAGCTCCACCAAGCTTATAAGCGCCAGGAAAATATGCCAACTAAATTTTAAAATTTTGAAAGGTGCGATAATGCGTCAGCCAATAGCAAACAATCTTAGTTAGGAAGTACATTCACAACACCAATATGATTATTCCGTTTCTAACTGACATTTGAAATTTACGCGCGTTATTATTTAATCAACTTTTGAGAGATATTGTTGTTATCTTTGATATATACTTATCGGTGTTTATACTATTTTCGTTATAGTCCTTGTTGGTGTTAACATTTTACTGCTTTACCATCTATTTGGATTTCTTCGTAATAATAACCTCACATTGTCATCGATAGTAGTGATAGTAGTTATGCGTTTTGTTATTTCCTAGTTGTAAACTCTGTTTGGTTTTTTTTTCGTATTCCGAGCGATATTTAGTGCTAAACTATAATTTCTGTGCAAATTAAGATAATTTTAACTCTTGGTTAGAAAATATGTTCGTTTTTGAGGTTATGTGTAATATTTTTTCACGGTTTAAAAACAGTAGTTAGTTATAAATAAGTAGAAAATCAAGGAAGTTTATTCATTCTGAAGCAAGAAATATTATTTGGAGGATTATCGAATTCTTCAATATCCGAAAGCAGTGTGGTTAATGGACATTCCATCTGGACAACGCTAATGAATTAGCCTCTACAGCTACAGTAAAATCAATAACTGTTATAGAAGCTATTCAGAAAGAAAGTTATGCAGCTGGAGACTTTGCTACGATCTCCAAAGAAGGAAAGAAGAGCAGGATCTGCAAATCAAATTGTTTTGGATGATTTCGATCTGGGTGTTATAAGGCGAACTATACATAAAGTACATAGTTAACCGTAAAGTTCCTACTTTAAAATTATTATTAGAGAAGCTGAAGAACAAAAGACTTTACAAAAACAGCTATTGTTATTTGGATTTATATACAAAAATGTCATGATAAAAGAATGTTACTAACCTAATGTGTATCGAAGTGAGAGAAGTGATCAAAGGTACTATAATAGTACATGCATATGGTTGAAATAGCTTCATAGATAATGGATTACTGATGTTTAAGTCGAAAAGTAAATCAGGTGATATCAAGATGTCATGAATCAAACAAATTTCATGCAGTGGCTAGAAAAGAAACTTACATCTACTTCCTAATGGCATAGTTCTAGGGGATCACACTGTTGACACCATTGAAACCATAATACTTACTGCCAATACGGGCTCTTCAAATGAAGGCATGGATGAATTTTTGGAAAGTGACATTGACTAATGATCATGTCGACTTTTTAAAATTAATTACAATTAGTTAACTGTTCCGTTTAGTTAAGTGTCAGTTAAGATGCTATCAGTATTACAAAAGATCATTATTAAATTGTAACCTATAATAAAGTACAATTTTTATATCATGTAATTATTAGATTAATATTAATAGTATTTTTTTTGTTAATTATTTGTAATACCAAAAATCTGGTGTGATACACTCACACAACTTCCTTATACAGTGATCTTATAATTAGCCAAAAATTTGATTTTAACTTTTTAAGAATTTGTCAAAAATTACAAATTTTACAAAACGGTACAAAATAGAGTGTTAGTTCAAGAGATAAATTTTCTCTAGAATTTAAGCTGAATTCAAAAATGTAACAATATACCGGGTGTTCTTATTTAAAATAGGAGTTAATAAAACAAATTAAAAAAACAAAAGAAACCCATTTTAGAAGTATTCAACTGGAAAATCACCTATCTCACATCAATACACATTAAACATTTCATAAAAATGTAAAGTTTAAAAAAATCGTTAGAGCCGTTTTTGAAAAATCGAAAAAAACTGAAAAATCACAATAGTAAACACCTACTTCCGGTTATGCGATTTTCTTCAAAAGCTTGCTGCCGCATCTACATTAGTACACAAAACTTGTATATGAAGTTTCAACGCCATACCTTTTTCCGTTTTTGAGATATTCTGTTCACAGACAGACACACAGACCGACAGACAGACACACACTGAAAAAAAATATGTTTTTTG